>JAWZYV010013640.1:0-106570 GCA_038373885.1 Cheiracanthium punctorium
TATTACATAGAAAGATAATTTCTCTAAATATTAGATGAATTTTAATTTTCAGAAATATGATGGTACTCTTTAATGTAATTTTGAAGTTTTATTGTGTTTTTATTTTAATTCTGAGTAAAAAAAAAAATTAATCGGTACTTGACGTGGCTGAAATATTTTCGAGACACAGAAAGGTACTGATATATTAGCACTGTTTATTGAAGTTTCTAAATATAACATTTTATATTTGGAACAGATTCTAATATAAATTTAAAAGTTTAGGACAAATATAAAATGTTTTAAAAAGAAAAGTGATTTTAAGGGGGGGGGGAAGATGAATTTAATTTGTGATTGCAAGAAAAAAAGAAAAGAAAAATAATCAGTGATTCTTTTTAAATTATTGATTAAAATCGTAATTTTAGTTGATCTGATTTGAATAAACAAACCCATGCTAGCCTCAAAATATTATCTAAATACCTAAGATCATTGTGTTAATAAGATTCTAACTGACAAAACAGGTTAAAATGAAACTTTCTTATTTACTTGTAATCTGCCTTACCTTCAATTTGAAATGAAATTCAAAAACTTTTTTGAAGTATTTCGATTGTCCTTAATTTTCTGAAAATAATGGTTATGTCAGTTAGTTCGTTGTCATTCAAACGCACCCAGACAGAGAAAAATAGTTAGAAATAGTGGTAGGAAAGTAGAAAAAAAGATAATGAAAACTTTCATGATTAACAACACTTAAACAATAAAATTGAGTTTTGCTTAAGACTCCTGCTGTGTCGGTGCAATGACTATGACTGGGAGGCATTAGGTGGCATTTATTTTCTCTACGTGGCACTATCTTTTCACTGGGTGGCACTCGTGCCACCTACTTTGTATGTTAAAATATCTCTGCGTATAGTGCAATGTTTAAACAGATTTTAAAGCAAACAAATTACGCCACTAACTAAAAAAAATTAAAGCGTATCTTTACAAGTTACTAGCTTTATGAAGTATCAAGAAAAAAATAAGCAGTTGAAAGTTTAGGTACTATTTTTTTTAAAGTTTTGAAGCCGATTGCCCCGCGGTGTAAAATCAGCGTTCTTCGCCGGAGCGCCGGCCTAGACGGGTGCGTGGCGTGGTACAAATAATGCTCGGTGGCTTTGGCGCCGCCTTTAGTAAATAAAACATCGCTTTTCAAATTTGTAATCAAATACTAAATAAAGCTTACTTAAAATTCATTTTATATTATTACTAGGTACTTAAAAACACACAAAAGTATATTATCTGTAAAACTAAAAAAATCTTGATTTTGACTAAATATACCTTTTACGAAGTTAAACACAAATAGCAGCATACTTATATTTTGTGATATTAATCTCTACATATTTTAAAAGAGATGTCTGTCGGTGGCGTTACGGACAAACGGCTACACCTAGAATCACCAAATTTGGTACTCAGGAAGTTCTAAACATGAAGTTATGCGCCTCGAAGCAATTTTTTCAAAATTCGACCAAGAATTTTTTTTATTTTATGTTTTATGCGATTTTTGGCATTTTTTTTCTCACCTAATTCGTAATAACGGCGGTATTTAAGCTTGCAGCAAAACGGCATTTGTATCATCGGTAGAGGAGAAAATTTCCTTTTAAAAACAGTTTGTTCTGAATATGTGACATAATTTGTTGATTTTTAGGAATTTTTATACTAAGTATCTGTTTTGACGAATTTTTTCGTAAAATAATTTTAGAACTGTCGCATCTTGAATTCGATCCATCATAATTTTTTTATAGTTTGACAAATCGTGAAACATTCATTCCCTTCTCCCTCTTTTAAAATAAAAACGAAAACATGATGTAAAATAGGTGATTTTTTCAAATTTTAATGTAACCTAATGTTTAGAATTTAATAGCATCAACGCGGAGAGCTTTACGCCATTACATTAATAAATCATGGCACGAGAATTTGTGTTGCTTTGCCACAGACAGGATTAGAAAAAATGTTTTTTTTCAACCTCTCAATAGAGTTTTTATATGGGATATCGGATCAAATATCCATACGTACCAATTTCCGTCAAAATAGGTTAAACGGCATATTCACAGCAAGCGGTTGAACAGGATTCGAAGTTCTGCAGCGCCACCTAGAGGCTTCCGATATTTTAATAGTTATTCTGCTATTCGGGGCGGAAACGAATCCAATAAATCAAAGATCATAAAAATCGGTCCAGCCGTTCTTGAGTTATAAATGGTGTCACTAACCCGACTTTGTTTTACCCTGCGTGTCATTGTAAATGCAACACCAAGAAGAAGTGGTGAGAAAATTATGCAAATTTCAGGGTAAATGCACCTTACCGACTTATGCTAATAATGTAAAATAGGCAGCTCGCCAGTGTACGGGGAAAAAGATATTCGGAAGGAACCTGTAGAAAGGACAATTTTTGTGAAAGTATTGCTGCTAGAGAAATTGTCGTAGAAATTTTATTCTTGTCTCAGAGGACACGTGTAACCAGAGAATGCCAGGCCGCCGTCAACGGAGGCAGTTCCAGCAGACCGACGAATTTACGAGGGGCATGGACTGAGAAGGGCAGGTTGGTCCATTCGGCAAATCTCGGCAGACACACACTTGGATGTGTCCACTGTACACCGGCTGTGGCGAAGATGGTTGGAACAACGACATGTGGCACGTTTAAGGGGTGCCGGTGCAAGCATAGTGCAGGGTCGCATAGTCTTCAACTGCTGTACCAATTTATTCATTTGTAGCAACTTTAATACAAAGTTGTCCTTTTCTTCAGATTCAGCACACTTTTTTAAAAGTTGCTTCTGTGCTGCCTGGCGATTTTCTATAAGCTGGTATTTCTAAGGATCTGTTCCTTTTAACATCCTCCATCTGTGGTCATTGATAGGTTGTTGCATAGCTCTTTCCAAAGCAGAATTCTAATCTTGAATCTTTCTTTATGAAGATCATCTTTGGCATACAAGAAGCTTTTTCTCAGTTTCTCTAAATCATTGATTCTTGAAACTAAAGAATTTTCTCGCTAGTTAATCTTAAAATTTCCAACTCCAAAATTTTAGTAGAACTCCGAAAATCTTTCTCTGCTTCCAGCATATTTTCAGAATTTTTTACTTTTTCTTCTAGTGATTCTATATCTTTTATTTGTCTGTGAACTCTAGAATTCAATATTTTACATTCCTCTTTTAAATCATTTATTTTCGACTGCAGAACATTTATTTCCTTATCTTTCTGGCTGTTACTTTGAATATATCCATTTAATAATTCTTCAAGGTGTTTATGTTCATGTACTAAGATATCATGTTCAGATTTTTTCTCAGCAAGTTGAGAATTTAGTTCCTTGTTTTGCAAACCAAGTTTTTCCCATTTATTTTTCCATTCTTTAATCTCTTTATTCCTGCTACAAAGTATTTCCTTCAATTCATTGACATAATTGTCCAGATTATCAATTTTCTGTTTCATTTCATCTCTGCTTTCTTTCATTTCTTTGTACTGATGACAAAACATTTTCCTGTCTAATACTGCAGCTGTAGAGAAAATTTGCAGCAAAGACTGCAGCAAATTTGCTGATTGTGTTTGCTAGTAAGTTCAGCAACTTGTTGTTTCATAGAATTCTCTGTATGTGATGATAGCTCATTATTCAATGTTTCAATCTTTTTAGTTAAACTTTTTTAATATCAGACAGCAACTGATTCTTTAACGTTTCTAAAGCAGCTATCACATTATTTTGCTTCTCTGTTTCAAGTTTGAAATCCCTCAATTCCTTGTACAAACTATTTCTCTCATTTTCAACATTTTTGAAGTCAGACTCATATTTTTTCATTAAACTTTCCATTTTTATTATGTTCTTTGCTAGCAGCTGTTCGGGGTGCTGTAATTTAAAAGTCTTCTTTGACAGATGGTGGTGAATGACAGCCATTAACAAAAACGGGCTGCTGATCTGTCCGAAAACGACTCGTCTGTGTATATAGGTCTTGACGTGACATTTATCATGATATAAAAGAAATCGTAAGAAATTTCTATCTTTTTCATTAGGTGAAATTTGCAGAAATGCTCTTCTTATATTAGAAATCACACCGATTTCATACAATCGAAGCCGGGCTAAAATGGTAGGAACTGTCTCAATAAAATTAATTCCGGTCTCTACAATCATTCAGTGATGGATAGTTAGGAATCTTAGCTGAGGCGTCAAAGACGGGCCTGATTTTCAAAGAAGAGGTCACTGATTTTTCTTTAATAACTGGACAATGAGGAAGGCAATGCGATTCATTCAATGACAATTCTTCGGGCCGTGGTAGACCAGTGGTTAAGGCGTTGGACTCGTAACCGGAAGGTTGCGGGTTCGATACCGGCGTACCACTAAAGACCACCGTGTACATGCGGTGTACGTGTGCACGTAAATCCGTGGTTCTGAAAGTCCTCTCGGCGGTCGCTAGCAGTTTCCGAGGGGTGCCAATATTCAGAAATCCGCCACCTTCGGATGAGGTTCCAAATTGTGGCGGAATTTCCGGGAAGGACGTATATGTACCTCTAAGTGACACATTCAGTGACGCGAGCTGTCCTCGCCTGGCAAATAAATAAATAAATGACAATTCTTCAAAAGGAACTTCTTCTATCCATTCTTCAAAAACTTGCTGATACTTTTCTGTATATCCTGTTTTTTCTAATTTCTTGTAAGTAGATGCTAACCTCTTTAGATACAAGTCATAGTTATCCGGTAGAAGGGCGTGATCATCTTTCCACGGCAAGCTTACTTCGGACCTTCCATCTGAAGTTTGCCGAACAGTGTCTTGGAAATGAATCATTACTGACTTCTGCAAATCTTCTTTAGTATTTTGCTCAACAGGATCTCTAATACCGAGCAATTCTAAATCCCACAAAAATGAAACAGGTAATTCCTGAGATAGCATACTAACGACAGTCATATTCACATTTTGATAGTGAAACTGAGGGACTTTTCCCATCAGGGTCCAACCTAATTTTGTCTTCATGGCAACCAAACCAGATGACAGTCGTTCTTGTTTACCCGTAAACAGTTTACCAACAACGTCAGATCCTAAAAGAACTTCAATGGGATTCAAATCATTTCGAATATCTGTTATGAATATTCTTTTTGTTTTAATTCACGCATCCAAGCTCCGTACTAAATGCTAGCTATGTCATTACAGATTATATCCTGATCTAATGCATCTAAACTACAACTATATTCACCGTCAAGGTTATCAAGATAAATTTTATAGCACTTATGCCGTTGTGTCTTAGTTTTCTCACCCCCAGATAATGACTGTGAAAACTCTTCTTCTCTCTGAATATCAAAACCTAACTCTTCTGCGGTAGATTTTTAATATAAGAATTTTGAGAACCCGTATCCAAAATAATCCTAGCCTTACGCTGTGCCTTTTTCCTTTTAATAATAACTACAAGAGTTTGTAAAAACATTTCATTCGTTGCATGTGCACGTGAGTACAAAGTGTCTGTGCTGTTTTCTTTATTTTTATTATTTTCTTTTGGTAATTCACCCATTTGATTAGATTCTAAACTAGGGCACATAAATTTCAAATGTCTATTAGAAGAAATGTGACACTTAAAACTGGATGGACAGGATTTAGCCAAATGTCCTTTAGTTAAACAGACATGGCACAATCATTTTCTTTTAAGTGCAGACGGTTTTTCATTCAAAGGAATAAAATAGGCTTTCTTACAAAATCGAGTCGCATGATTTTTTAAACAAAACATGCACAATGTATCATCATTCGAATTACGACAAATTAATTCTGATGCCGAATTCTTGTGATCTTTGGACGACGTTACTGTCTTTTTCTCTGATGGGGTATGAAATAGGTCTGTTCTACTTAATTTTATTTTTTCCTCGGATTGTACCTCATTCTTCAAAAAATAAACTATAGCATCAAGACTCGACACTTTTTGTTCACTTTCTACAACTTTTCTTTGTCGTTCGAATGAACGTAAAACATTCACTAGTGTGAACTTTCAACGAGAGGATATACTATTACCCCACACATTTCAGATTTAACTCCTAAGGAGCTTAGAGCTTAGTGCTCTCAATTGAGTAGATAGCCTATTATACACTGCTGGCCACCCAAATTGCAACACCAAGAAAAACAAGAGATATCACAACAAAATTTATTGTGTAGATAACATGTTGACCAAGTAACAAATGATTAAATTTACAGCATTCTATGAAGCGTGGTTCCTGCCAAAATCAGTACCCAGAGTAGCCGCCGTTGTTGGAGATCACAGCTGCCACACGCCTCGGCATTGATTCAAAGAGACTTTGAATGTGTTCTTGGGGTACAGCAGACCAAGCAGCTTCCACACGTTGCCAAAGTTGATCTGGTGTGACAGCTGGGGATGAACTCTGGGTCAGTCGTTGAGCAACCATGGACCACATGTTTTCTATCGGCGAAAGATCCGGAGAGCGCGCCGGCCAGGGAAGCAATTCAATCTGGTGATTGACGAAGAACCCTTGGACAATGCGTGCCACGTGTGGCCGTGCATTATCCTGCTGAAATATGGCTGTTGGCAAGCCCTGAAGGTAAGAAAGGACAACTGGCTCCAACACCTCGGAGATGTAGCGCTGGCTGGTTAAAGTACCGGCAATGCGTACTAGAGGAGTGCGAGAGAGATATCCGATACCGCCCCATACCATAATACCCGGTGCAGGACCAGTGTGACGGTGCATAATGCAGCTGTTCAGCATCCTCTCTCCACGGTGTCTCCAGACTCGAATCCGACCGTCGTGGTGTTGCATACAGAAGCGTGACTCGTCAGTAAAGAGAATTTCATTCCATTCTGTCGTCCACATCCTTCTTTCATCGCACCATTGGCGGCGGAGACGTCTGTGGTTCCGCGTCAGAGGTAGACAAAGCAACGGACGTCTTGCGGACAGACCATTCTGCTGTAAACGACGTCGAATGGTACGCGCAGACACTGGATGATGCGTTACAGACTGAATCTGCTGTGATATGGTTCGTGATGTGACTGAGCGGTCCGTCACTGCCATGCGTACAATCTGCCTGTCATCACGGGACGTGGTGCACTGAGGTCGATGCGGTCGATCACGTCTGTCCGTCGTACCCTCCTGCACCCAACGATCACATATCCGCATCACAGTTGTTTGGTTTCGTCCAATACGACGACCGATTTCCCTGAAAGATAACCCACAATCTCGGTATGCCACTATCCTTCCTCTGTCAAACTCGGATACTTGATCAAAAGATGATCGTTGTTTCCTACGAGGCATAATTTATCGTTTTTTTGAAAAAAAAGCAAGAAAAACACAATTGCTGTACTTGAAACCGTCGAAATCTCCAAGCCTTAAATAGCGCTTTGAGGTGGCGCCACAGGCGCGCTTGATGTGCGTCTGCGCTGAAATTCTAATCATTTGCATATCTCACCTCAGCTAATGCATGTTGTAAATTTCATATTATTTGCATGCTTCCTTCAGGGTGTTGCATTTACGATGGCCAGCAGTGTCTAAGCAACTCAAAGAATCACTTTTATTTCTATTCGCGTTGTTCAAAACAAGCTTTAACAGCTCTTTAACATAAAAATCTATTAATAAATCTTCTCTTCCATATTTTTCTCTTAACCTTTCTATGGCTAAAGAATAGTTTTCCTCCGTCACTGGGAACGATTCCACTATTTCTCTAGCTTCGGATCTAATTTTAGTTGACTGAATTAAATAATGATATTTATCTGCAATCGTTAAATTTACATTTTCATGTATATTTTTAAACTGGTTCCAAAATGTAACCAGTCCTTTAAATCTCCACCGAATTTATAAAGCTCCACTTCGGGGAGCCAAGTACACGAAGTTTTCGGAGTTCTGTCATTTTGTAACTGAGAATTATTATCGGAAGTCTTATTTTCAATCGGAATCTTTTTAACGTTATCCAACACACGTTTAGCTTTTATCTGAATTCTTAAAGCTTTTTCCCGGATACTCTTCAACAGTAGTAAATTCTGTTTCAAATTCCTTTTCATCTTTTAGACAATCTAAATAACTGTTATGAGTTATTTCTAAAGTTTCTGACTTCTGTTTCAATAAGTCTAAACACATTTCTATTTCATCATAATCGACGCTATCATCATCTAATGTACTTTCTAATTTATTATATGCCTTAGTAAATGAAGCTCTTTGAGCCATTTTATTTCTTTTCAAAATATTCATGTCTACTACCCAGACAGTCTACTACCCAGACAGCACAGCGAACTTGCATCAAACTTGCAGCAAGCTTGATTTATCAAGTCAATAAACTTGAATTAAGCTTGAAATTTTCAAGCGTGTAAGCTTAATGCAAGCTTGAATCAAGTGTTCTAGTTTACACTTGCCCAGCTTGCATTAAGCTTGGCATAGCAAGCTTAATTTCAAGCTTAAAAAATTTTCCTAAAAAAAAAAATTCAAAATACACGGGGCGCCCGCGCCCCACATACTTTATTTTTCCGCGCATTTCCCCCCTCTATGCTGAAATTTTAAATTATTTTAATCTGTTGAATCAAACGTCGGCGGCTGGGTTCGAGCCCGGGAACTTTGGGCTGGGAGGCCCGCGTGCTAACCGTTCCGCCATTATGCCTCGAACAGATATGACTAAATTTTGAAGTGACTGTTGTCACGTCGTTTGCTGGCCTGATCGATAAGTATGAGCGATGCTGATAAGTTTCTTTTATTTTTCCATGGGATGAATCAAAATTTAAATAATGTTATGTGTGATATATAGACTCTACTAATAGGGAAATAAGCATAATATAAACTTAAAAGCAGGACACGTTTTAAAACTTTCAAGGTAAAATCATACAAGCCGGTGCGCACCCCATGTAAACATGGCGACAGTAATGGCGACTAAAAATGAGCAACCAGTGGACCATTTTTAACTAAAAAAACCTCAGTGGATTCAGCAACCTAGTTGTACAGCTATCTAAACTAGGCAACCAGTGGTCCGTTTTTAACTAAAAAAACCTCAGTGGATTCAGCAACCTAGTTGTACAGCTATCTAAACTAGGAAACCAGTGGCCCGTTTTTAACTAAAAAAACCTCAGTCGATTCAGCAACCTATCTGTGCAGCTATCTAAACTAGGCAACCAGTGGCCCGTTTTTAACTAAAAAAACCTCAGTGGATTCAGCAACCTAGTTGTACAGCTATGTAAAGTACGCAACCAGTGGAACTTTTTTAGCTAAAAAAACAACAGTGAATTAAGTAACCTAGTTGTGCAGCTAGTGTAAACTGGGCAAACACTGTCAAGATTTCAACTCAAAGAAACATCGGTGGATTAAACAACCTAATTGTACACCTCTTATAAAGTCAGTATGATTAGGATAGCACGTAAATAGCACTTACGAAAACATAAAACACATCGAATATCAATTTAAAATTCACATTAAAAACCTTAAACATTGCAAAGATTCGTTAAAAAAGAGCACTTACCTTTATTTATTTTAAATAACCGCTCAGAAATGTCCCCAACACCCACCAGCTTATAACGTAACACCAGCATGCTTTCTTTTATTTAGCTCTATATTCACACCACATTTCTATCAAACACACACAAAAGAACGCTCCTTTTCCTTTCAAAACATAAAAAAACTCCATATTCCACACATAAATAATGACGACGAAATTCCCCGATACGCTTACTAACCTACGATAAAGAGTCCGTAAAACAGAATCAAAACCACAAGGAAAATCAAACATTAACTTAATCCACTCTATCAGCAGCCACAAACAAACAACTATCGTCATTCAATTAGCACTGAATGAAAATCCCATACTTCAAAACACCCCGTGTTTCTCTTTGGTTACTAGTCTAAACAATCACCGGCAGGGTACTTCACTCCAGCTGAGCATCGCCCATGACGGCGCCAGAGCCAACGCCAAATCAATTTGTAAACAAAACATCAAAATTGTAAACAGCACCGTATACGGAATATAGTCCACTTTCAATATCGTAACACTCATCGTTGAGCAATACTGCTGGCCAAAATCGGGACGAATGACTGATTTTGAAATCAATTTCGTAGTATAATTGTTTTTTATTTTGAAGAATTTCCATATTTGGAAATATAGAATCTTTTTTTTTAATTCTATGGTCAAGTACATTTATGACTGATTAATTATTTTGTGGAGGCCAGATTACGCCTCATTCTACCACCCATAAAGTGAAGTATATTAACTAACTAAATTGTGTTAATTATATTAAAATTTATTTTTAGGGCTAATTAATTAGTTAATAGAATTACTAATGTTAATTAGATGTAAATAAAACTAAAACTCCCCTCGTGTTACACTTCAGTGGGGAT
Source organism: Cheiracanthium punctorium (assembly GCA_038373885.1). NCBI lineage: Eukaryota > Metazoa > Arthropoda > Arachnida > Araneae > Cheiracanthiidae > Cheiracanthium > Cheiracanthium punctorium. Next base: position 10,289 of record JAWZYV010013640.1, read on the forward strand.
TATCCCATTCATTCCTTCCTCTTGCGTGTTCCAATGTCCAGGTTTTGTGTTATAATAAAATAAAACACAACTTTTACGAACTTTTCTTTATTGAGCAAATTTGAGAAACGCTAAGACAATTAATGTCCATTCTCTTTCACAGATGGCGCCATCAACGCTCGCTTTCGAAAGGAAAAATCAAGCTGTATTCCAGCTTGACAATTCAACTTGACTCCTGCAAGCTTGCTGCCAGCTTAAAAGGAGTTGAACTGTCAAGCTTGATTTAAGCTTATGTGTTGTCTGGGTAGTACTAAAAATAAATATTCAATAACAGTAAGTCAGTAATAATAAATATTCCATCTAAATCTATTATATACTAAATACTCATACCTTTCTTGGCTTCTTAATGCCGTTTCAATTCAGGCCACCCACCTGGAGGCGCCAGAAAAAAAATTGTCACCAATATCCCAGAAAAGGGAATTAAAAATACTCGCTTGAATGGCAACCCGGTGCAACACCATCCGTATTCTCATTGACTCAATACCTAAACGTGTTGCTTCGTGTATCGCCGTCCACGGTGGTCCGACAACCTACTAAGACGACGCTGGTCTCCCTCTGTATTATGCATATCATTTTGAACTAAAGATGACTTTTTGTTCACTGCTGTCTCTCTCTGCTTGCCGAGTTTCAACACTTCCTGGGCACTCCTCATGGGTGTTGCATTTTCAATGTCGGGCAGTGTATTTATATATAGACTAGCTACGTGCCCGTTTTTCGCAGGATAGGAAACAAAAATTTTCCTTGCATGTGTAATACGAATTAATTCCAGAGATGTGGAATATAAAAAAAATGCAAAATTATTTTATTCTTGACGTAAAGTTTGCGTCATGAGTACTAACCTGGCATCATTGAAGTGAAAAGCTTAACAGTTTACAGAGAACTCCTGACTTTCAAAATGTCTTATTTCTACATCATACTCTTTCCCTTTTCAATTCGGAAGTGAGGATCTATAACGTCAAATGCTTTAAGATACGTAAAAATTACGCCACAATTTTAACGCATTTATCCTTACTTTTTTTTAACACAAGGAGGCAATATTTTGATTAAAATCACATTAAAACTTGCTATAGAAATAAACTAAGAAATTCATGATTATTATTATTATTATAAGTGGTATTTTAATCCGTTGCTTATTTAAAAATTGAAATATTTTAACGCAGCTGAAAATGTTCTTTATTTTAAAAGCTACAAAGTTCATTTTAAAGCGCGATATATTACAATTTTTAGATTTACTTTTTTTTTATTTTTGGCATTTAATTATGCTGCAGCCATATTTATTTCCTAACCTATGCATTTTCCGAGTATAGTTTTATTTTAACGTTGGATTACGTCCCTCCATAGTGGTCCTATATAAAGCACAAAATTTTTCAATGTCGTTGTAAGATTTAATATGATACCGTTTGAAAACTACTGTGCGAAATATCCAAATTAACTCCCTCAACCAACTGGGGTATCTTTTACGGCAGTTAAACAGTGATGTCATAAATTTTTAAAAAATGCCTGAAATTTGTAAACTCTGCAACTCTAACGTTCTGTCACAGTTAAAGCGATTCTAAATAGCTCCTCAAGATTACACAGTTTGATATTTTTTCAGGATATCGCTATATTGGATACATGGATATTTAAAAGGGCACCGCTTGTATATTTTCCACCACGGTGAGATGAAATGTTGTTATGACGTCGAGCAGACCCTTCTCCATGCGATGACGCCATACGTCAGAAGTTGTTTTGTTTTCAGTTCGAGAAGGCGCAGAGACAGCGACGGTGTTGAAGAATGCATGTAGATGTACCGCGAGTTTAAAGCCGACCCTTGTGGTTGTAGCACACACCTAACACCGCGAATATAATGTAATGTGAATGTACCCTGTGTTTTTATGGATGTGTTTGTGACAGTGTAATAAATCGTCCTGTTCGTCCTATAATTGTGTCTCCATCTGTTTGTTAACGCTACCGTACAGATGAGGAAGACATTTGGTGGCAGCGGTGGGATTCGAACCCACGCCTCCGAAGAGACTGGTTTTAGGCAGTATAAATTAAGATAAGATAGGTTAATTACTAACTAAAAAGTGTACATTCAGAAAATCTGACGATTTGAATGTAACGTAAGGGAGTGGGGGGGGGTTACAAAATTGCAAAAAAAAAAAAAAAAACTTTGTCGTGACATTCTCGAGCGCGGTTGAATTTTTGTTATTTTGAAGGAAATGATGCAAGAATCACGAAAAAAGTATAATCTGCCGATTTCCACGCGCCGAAGTAATAACAATACGTTTCAAAGCAATAAAAATACGAACCAAAGCAATAAAGATCGTCAATGAAGATTAGAGCGCACAACAATAGCTCGATCAAAGATAACGAGCACGCTCTTCGAGTTAGTGTAGATCTTCACGTGCTAACAGGATGCGATTAGAATCCGGCACTTAACAGACGAGGCAAAAAAAAAAACCTCTGCAAATTTTTATGGGTTCAAATGTTTTTCAGAAGACATTTGCCTATGTAGGGTCAGAGGATCATAATATAAAAGATTCTTTTGACATTTTACAATATTTTATCTGCCACTTGTATGGTTTGAAAAAATTAGCTGATGTCAACCTTGCAAGAATAGAAATCTTTAATAAGACCTACTAAGTGTTAGATACGTCGCAGCCTTTCTCACTGAACGTCCGTAAATACGATGCTTGTTGCTTGCCTCCTTGCCAATCTGAGCTACAGCAGCACTTATTGCGAACGAAGTATATTGCGTGCTTGTGGAGAAATGCACACAATAAAACTATGATTGACATGTTACCAACAGATTAAGGGTGGACAAATGTTGATGGAAAATTTCAAATGACTTGGTTTGTTGGCAATCAGTTACCTGATGCATACGAAGATGTCATAACACCAGTTAATGACGAAACTTCAGATTTAGGTATATTTCTTTTTAATACTTTGATAACATGTTATTCATGAAATCAATAAAATTTTGTTAACGGTTATAACGATTTCCTGTTACAGATACGAAAACTGCAGACAATATTGGAGGTCCCATTGAATTATTAGATTTGGAGTATGATATAATTCTTCGGATGACGACGAAGATTGAAAATAATTTTTTCAACAGATGTATTTTATTTTTATATTATTTTCTAAATAAATTAAAGATAAATATTTAAATAATTTTACGTGTTTTTATTCGTCACATTTTATGGACATTGAAAAAAAAATTCATAATTTTTTTCTAGCCGTCATATTAATGATACCCTTCAAAATAATCGTCAGATTTTAGGCTACCATGACTGAAACATCAAGCTAAACCTTCTTTATCAAAATCTGGCACGCTCGAGTATTTCAATATGGCGATTTTTTTTTTTTTCATTTTCAAAAATTCCCTACGAGCTTGCGTCACTTCCGAAACGTCAGTCTTTTGAATGGGAGCATTTTTAGGGTTCACTTAACATCCCCTCTGAATATCTGACGCTCTCGACAAAATACATTTTTTTTCTATTTTCTGCCCTTCCGGATGGCCACCCCCACCACACAAGTCGGCAGATGAACATACCTTTGGTATCAAAGACACGCTGGGGCATCTAAACTATCAATATCTGACGTGCTCGAGTATCTCCATGCAACTGTTTTTTTTTTACATCTTTGAAGGTCTGTATACGCTTCCCCCACCACTGAAAGGAAACATTATGTAACATTTTATTCTTATTATTATCTAAACTACAAAATCTAATAAGTCCATACGACGCTTGAGTAACTACCCAATTAGCATCACGGGCTCCCCTACTAGGAGAAGTGAAGATAGATAGTATTGATAAACGTAGTAGGTAGTGTTAGTAGATTTGTAAGCATAATATGAATAAATCACAATATACCACGTTAATAAATATTTCATGAAATTAAAAGTATTCTGTTCATCCTTTTTCAACGGTTGTCTTAGAACCAACTGAAGGATAAGTAATTCTAATTTGCGTTAATCTATGCCGCAGTAGTATCAACAGAGGAGATTACTTGAACTTTTTAAAAATGAAATTCTGTTTTTTCACATGCAGATATGATTTTAGTAAAATATTCGCTTCTTCCCGCATGAAGAGCGGGTGCGCAGCTATTAAAAAAAAAAAAAAAAAAAAAAAAAAAAAAAAGATTGTGATGTAGTGTTGTAGTGTCTGAGGTATTTAATACCACAGCATGAACCTAGAAACAGTATGATGTAGAAATAAGACATTTTGAAAGTCACTAGTTCTCTGCAAACCGTTATGTTTTTCACTTCAATGATGCCAGGTTAGGTTAGTACTTATGATGCAAGCTTTACGTGAAGAGACAAATAATTTTGGATTTTTTTAGATTCCACATCACTGGAATTAATTCGAATTACACATGTAAGGAAAATTTTTCTTTCCTAGCGTGCGAAGAACGGGCACGCATCTAGTCTATATATAAATAAAACAAAGTCGGGTTAGTTACACAATTTATAACTCAAGAACGGCTGGACCAATTTTAATGATCTCTGATTTATTGAATTCGTCTCCGCCCCGAATAGCAGAATAACTATTAAACTATCGGAAGCCGCTACGTGGCGCTGCAGAACTTCGAATTCTGTTCAACCGCTTGCTATGAAAATACCGTTTAACTTATTTTGACGAAAATTGGTACGTATGGATATTTGATCACGGAAAATATTTTTACACTATCCATTTTGCTATAACTTGCTACTAGATGGCACTGCAGAACGTCGAATTCTATTCCGTTCGACCACTTGCTATGAAATACCGTTCAAACGATTTTGATGAAAATTGGTTAGTTGTGTATATTTGAATACGCAGAATATTTTTACACATTTTGCTATATATACATTTTGCTATATATCTTGCGCTAGATGGCGCTGCAGAATGTCGAATTCTGTTCCGTTCAAGCGCTTGCTTTGAAAATAACGTTCAACTGATTTTGATGAAACTTGGATATTTGAACATGGAAAATATTTTTACACTATCCGTTATGCTATAACTTGCCGCAAGATGGCGCTGCAGCACATCAAGTTCTATACCGTTCGACCAATCGCTATAGAAAATTTTATACTTACACATTTGAGCATGGACAATATATTCTAACTCTCCATTTAGCTGTTACTCACTACTAGATGGCACTGTAGTGCATTATTACTTTAACTCGCCATTAGATAGCAATGCAGCGCACTAACTTCTTGACCGGACAGTTGATCTCTGTGAAAACTGATGTATTATAGGACCTCGGATAACGTAGAATATTGTCAGGCTACTAGTAAGGGCGAATCCAAAGAAAAAAGAAAGGTGGGGAAGCGCGGAGTCTGAACGGCACGGAATGGCCAGTATGAATGCAGCTTACCCCGTAGCCATAGCCAACCAGGGTCATGGTGCATAGCGCAAAAGTAAGAGACGGAAGGTGCCTGGTTCGAAACCGGGTCGCGTCCGCCGACTTAACAGTTTGGAGTTTTCCGTGGTTTCCACCGAAACAGCGTAAATACGGGTTAGGATCCCTTAGCAAGACCCCACCCCCCCTCCACGGAGGCCACCACACCCAAAGGCCTAGATCCCTCGTGCAGATACTTGGCCTTAATCCAAAAACACACAGCACAACACGCCGCACCCGTTTTGTTATAATTCGCCTTCTGTACCATTCAACCGCTTGCTATGAAAATACCGTTCAACTCATTTCGATGAAAATTAGTACACACAGAAATTTGAGCACGGAGAATTCTTTTACGCGATCTATTTTGCTATGACTTGCCGCTAGATGCCAATGCAGCGCACCAACTTCAAAACCGTTCGACCGTTTAACTTTAACAATTTGCAATAACTTTGACAGTAGATTGCGCTGCGCCGAATCTTCTTCTTCACCTTTCAGACGATGACCTTCAGCTAGTAATTTAATAAATATGCTATGGTAAATGTAATTAGTCTGGTAATTATGCTTAATCATATCATGCTTTGAGTTTTACAGCCTCAGGACAAAACAGATTAGCAGCTTTTCAAAATTATGTTTGTAATTGATGATCTGAAAAGATTCTTCCTATTCCCACCCCATAAAGAAGAGTAGAAAACCAAGTCAAGTAGTGTCACAAGTAGAAAAGTTTGCATTTCTGTAATATTATTAAATACATTAGATTATTTTTCATCCAGCTTAAAATTCAATGGCGCGGGATATTTTATAATAGTAGCCGGCAAGCTTCGCCGCACCATACCTCACTTTTCTTTTTACACAGTGAACAGTGGCGTAGTTTGGGGGGGGGGTGTCAAAACCCCCCTAAAATTTAGCAGAGTTATATTAATGACATGAAGAATGTGATCCATAATGTAGATTATCCGTTACATCACTGCCTAACCCCCCCCTACATTTTTTTTTCTGGCTACGCTACTGACAGTGAAATGTTGACTAAATTTCTGGACTCATTTCAATGAAAATCATGTTTCTTTGTTTTAGCAGTATTTGTCATTAAATTTATCTAGGTTAGGGTTGCTACACATTTTGGGTGCCATCATGAAAGCCGATGGTGAAACAAAAAATGGCTAAAATGTGCTTTGGCCAATGCATGGGGACATTTTTTAGATGGGTAATTAATGCGACAAATATTGTAAATTCGATATTTTAAAGTTGTGAAAAAGTTCGAAAGATCTTGCATTCTGTGTATCCATTATTGTTATTTTGTAATCTAGCTACTGCGTGACAAATCCTTGCTCCATTTGACGCTAGCTACTGCGTCGAATATTTACTGAACTGTTAGTTTGGATTTTTGCACATGCGTAATTGTCATTGCACTAATGTTTACATCTAGCTCTTGCCATTCGCAGCGTGGAAATATCGTCGATTTTGGTACCGCATACGTTACCGTATTATATAAGTAGATGAAATTAGCATAATGAAGTATAACTAAGCAATATTATTTGTAAATGCATTTTAAAATACCCGTTAAAAATACTTATTTTCTCTTTGTTGTGAAATTATTCAACTAAATATGTAACAGAATTCGGCCAAATATTCGGCCTACCGAATATTTGGCAAAACAACCGAATAGACCGAATACCGAATAGTGGCCGAATACTCAGCTTTCACAAATGCTGTAATTCTCACACAAAATAAAACACTTCCACAGGCAAAAATCAGTGGAAATAAACGAGTGATAACATTAGCAGACCCTCAAGACTCAACAATGAAGAATTTAGACACAGCACTTAAAATCAGCTTCATAAACAAGCGAAAACACCGCTTCCATAGCGTCAATACAAAGCTTCACGGACCTTAAGCTTCAATACCTTAAGCTTCACGGACATCTGCTCTTGGCGGAAACAGAAGCAAGACTGGAACTATCGGGGAAGCCCGCTTGTATTTATAGGAGAAGCTACAAATAGCTTCCACAAGAATCTATTTCTCGATTCCACATAAAGCGGGAATTTTGATTACGTCATAGAAGAGAAATATTAGGCTATTAATCATGTTAATGCAGCAAAACTAACTTTAAAAGCCCCATTGAGAAAAGCGCGCGAAATGAACAAAATGTCACCAAGTTTGGCGACTTTTGGCAAAATATTGCCAAATTTAGCACCAAAAATATGTACTCTAAAGTGAAGTTACCGAAGGTCTAGGACCAATGTTTCTCGAGATTTCTAGAAACGCCATACAAATGAATAGGGTAACCCAAACCTCCGTATCTCCGGTTCTAGATGACCGATTTTGATGCAACGAAATGCAAAATTTAACTATCTGACGCGTAGAATACGAATTTTGAACTATTTAAACCCCAGAACAGCATTTTGCCCCGAAAATTCGTAACACAAGAGATTTTCCCCTTCGCCTCAAACTCGCTAACTTTCAGATTCAGCATTGAGCAATTAAAACAAAACTGAACCGTTGCCTACGCAATACTCAATAAAAGGCCGGAAAAACGTCGTGTATTCCCGCAATAAAACGGACGAAAACTTAGTTCGCTGAAAGGACCGCTATGGACGCTCTTATGTCCTGGGAGCGTTTGTGTTTTTTGGCTGTTTGAATGTAAACGAGTTAATAGCTCTCATCTATCTATCTATCTATATAAATAAAGCAATGTGTAAACTGTCCGTTTGTCTATCTGTCTGTCTGTGTCTCGCGTAGCTCGGAAACGGGGGATTTTGTACGGAAATTCTCCAAGACGGGTCTCGACACACCTCGAAGCGATTTTTTCGAAATTCGAATTAGAAAATGTTTTATTTTATGTTTTGTCCGATTTTTAGCGATTTTTCTTGCGTAATACATAATAACGCCGGTAATTGCTATCGCAAGAAAACGATATTTACATCATCGTATAGAGGAGAAAATTTTCTTTTAAAAACTGTTTGTTCGGATTGTGTAACATAATTTGCAGATTTTTGGGAATTTTTCAAATAAAATTAAATTTGACGCTGACTTTCGTAAAATATTTTTAAAACTGCTGCATCTTGAATTCTATCTGTCATAACTTTTTTATATTTCGGCAAAAGACGGAGCACACAATTCGCCCACTTTTAAAAGAAGAACGGAGGGAAAATATAAATTAGGAGAATTTTTACGAATTTTTAAGTAAAGAAGGATTTTCATTTCAATAGCAGCTGCCTACAAATTTCGGTGATATCTTGCGGTTTGGTTGTCCTGGATACAGTAACAATGATTAAAATTGCCAGTTGAAAAAAATAAATAAAATTACTTTAAAATAACTGGGTTTTTGCATGTGAAAAGTGCGTCATTTTGGTGTCTCGAGTTTAAAACCCCTTTCGAAACTCAATCAGAAAACGGATTCACAAGCAAAACATACACAACGCATGAAATAATTCGATATTTTATTTGGCGTTGCCAGAAAAAGAATCGAATGCTGTTTTTTCACCAGTGAATTATCCAGCATTATTTTCAATTGAGATTTTAAACGGGAAGCGTTTTCGAATTGCAAGAAATATTTTGCGGTGCTAAACAGGGCCTTGTTATGACAAACAGGGACACCGGGCATTGATGAATTTGGGGGTCTCCATCTATGAAATTTGTTTTCTTTTTCATAAAATTTTGTTATAAAAAAGAATATTTCAGATTAACATTTCAAATTGGGGGCATTTCGAGCCTGGGTCACTGGACAAAGTCGCGATTTATCCGTGAGATAATAGGGCCCTGGTACTAAATACGCCAGTCTGACAAGAATTATGCATACAAATGTATGGAGAGCTGTTTTAGTGGGCCAACCATAAAGTGAAATGATTATCGTTTATACTAATGCGTAAATTATAAAAGTCACCAAAGAATAAAAGACTACATTCGTGGCAAATATCTAAGCCGTTTCTTTAAATTAAACATTAAGGATTGAAAAACGAAAATATATTGTATTGGTATCAGTAAAAGATAGTACAAGTAATAGTAGATATGCTAGGGCAATATTGATCAAAGCACAATATATCGCATTAATAAATATTTCCTGAAACTAAGTGTTCTATTCCTTTTTCAGCAACTATCTTACATCACAGCTAACTAAACATTAAGTAATTCTACGTCGCGTTAATATATCCCGCGGTAGTTTCAACAGAAAAGACTGTAACATAACTTTTTTTTTTCTTGGAGATTCTGTTTTGTCACAAGTAGTTATGATCACATTTTGGGAAAATGTTCTCTTCTTCCCTTGCGAAGAGCGGGTACACAACTATTTAACTATAAAATAAAACGGTTCTCCACATCATGTAGTATCTAAGGTGGTATAACTTAAATCTAAAAAAGAGTATGATGTAGAAATGAGATATTTTGAAAGTTAAGAATTTTCGCTGCAAACCGTCACGCTTTTATTTTTCTGATCGCGAATGATACCGACATAGCTTTTGTGTCATAATATTAACAATGGTTTCAGGTTAGTACTTATACTAACTTTACGAATAACTAATGAGTAACTTTACGCCAAGAGTCAAATTTTTTCGAAATTCAAATTATTTTAGGATTTATCTATAAAAAACGTGTCGCAAAAGGATCATTTTTGCTCTCACCATTTCGCAATTGTAACCCCGCAGTGACAAGAGCGAGGTTTGAGCATATCTAGGTTGCCATATTTGGCAAGTTTATTAAATGATTCAGACTTTTGAAGTAAAATTAAAAGAATAACGATTTCTTTTAGATTAAATTATTTGTAAGGTTATTTTAAAGTATCGTGTGCATGTGAAATCAGGGCAGGAATGAAAGGTTTTATACTCAAAAGAAAAATAGGATTTGGAAATTTTCCGAGACTAAAAGGTGCAACTTTTTAATTTGGCAACAAATAAAAATGGTTCATATGCGATTTTGAGGAAATGTGATTCTATCGCCAAGTGCTATTTATCGTCTGCTTCTGCTACTTGAATTATGAATACACCTGAATGAGTTTTTAAACTTTATTTCAGTTCGAATTGTGTATTTTTCTGCGCAACTTTTTCCATCTATTTCTAATGTATTACATCCAGAAAAATGATGTTAGAAATATCAATTTTAATTGTGTTTAATCACACTCATCAATAATGATATACTTTCCAACTTAATGGAATAAGGAAAGAAAATAGGGAAGACCCATGGATTATAATACGCTTTTAATACATAGCGCTTTAGTGCGTATTTAAAATCTGAAAGTGTTTCAGATTTTCTTAGTTTTTTTTTCCTTTCCATTTTTCATAAAGTCCAATACATCCAGATGCTCTTCAGAATTAATATAGGACGAAAATAATTTGTTCCTTTTTGCAGGTTTTTATCATTTAACCATCTTATTTTTGTAACCAGGGGCGGCCCGACACAGTAAGCATCGTATCTGGGCGCCGGCTTCGAAGGAGAGTCATTTCGAACTCAAAAACTAAGTAGAGCATAAGTGGCGTCTTTTTTACATTAGCAGGGGGCGACACTTACCGCAGGGCCGCTCCTGTTTGATACCATCTTAATTTTAAATTCCATTCAGAATATGAGAGATTTCAGTGCCGAGGAAGCCAGTGAGGAAGAGGATTCTCTCCGAACAAGATTTATTAAGATGGCGAACCAACAATCGCCGGAGGCGGCTAGTAGAATAATAAGGCCACGATCAATTCTTACAGGACCAAACAGCAACATCGACATATTGGGTGGATTCGTAAATGAAAAACTCGTTGCACGAGTTTTCGTAAGAAAACTGGAATGTGTGTGTTCAGTGCTATCAGTTTTTTTTTTTTTGCCTTTACGAACAACTTCAGTTTATTCAGTTTTGTCGCCTAGGAGATGTATTTGTTAAAAAATTTGCGTAAGTTGTCATTTTTTCTCGCGCAGTTTTTAGTATATACCTAGTATAAAATCGACAGGATAAAAAAGAAAGAATGGCCATCATTGGAGTGCACTGATCAAAATTTAGAGATTTCAACTTGCATTTTCGAAAGTATTTAGCAAGAGAAGTTCAAATTTCGCTAAAATCGATTTAAATCACCTTATATCTCAACACTAAAATATGCATTTTTAAATTTACTAAAATGAAAAATACGACTTGAAAATGATTACCTTTGAAAAATTATGAACCTTCGTTGCAGTTTCTAACATATGCGCGAATTTCGAAAAAATAATATTTGCATCTTCAGCAAACGTAAAGTACTTTTCATAACAATATACTTTTCCATAACAACGGACGCCATTAAAAAAAAAATTTTAAAAAAGCGTGCAACAAGTGTGTCTTCTTAAGAACTGGATGAACCTGCTCCGTGCTCAGTTTACTTAATTTGAAACTTACCGTACTCAGTTTTGTAGACGAACGCTCTATTTAAACGGAATGCACTCAGTTTCCCCTACGAAAACCTTAGATTAAGGCGGCCATATTTCTAAACAGTATTTTGGGGACAAATCAAGCATTGTCCTCGAATCCAAGAAAAATTTGGGGACACTAGAAAATATTTTTGGGGACTTATTCGAGGACACAGCATATTACCATGTATATCCACACTTTAAATCTCGACAGACTTTGATACTTAAAAATGAACTCTAATAGCTTTTTATATGAATTCTGTATTCTAATAAATTAATGGAAGTATTTCATTCATTTATAAATATTTATTTAACCAGAAATATGAAAGGAGCATCATGTTGAAATATTGCAATTTATTCAAAATTTAACTCGTGGCATAGTATTTGTATTTTTTAGAAGACAATGCTTTTTATATTGGCTCATTTTGTGATAATTTTTCATGAAACTTTGTACACTCTCTAAAAAAAGTACTCGAGTGCAAGAAAAATTCGTACGTCAATTTCATATTTAAAGCATGATTTTTCATGAAAAGCGATTAATCATTAACAAAACTGACCATACGTCCTCGAATTTCGAGGACGTATGGTCACCTTACCTTAGATAGAAACTCGTTGCACGAGGGTAACTTGCTTGGTTTTTACGAATGCGGCCATTCCCCAGTGTTAAATGCCACATTTCCCTAACGCGACCATATTTCTAAACAGTATTTTGGGGACAAATCAAGCATTGTCCTCGAATCCCAGGAAAACTTGAGGATACTAGAAAATATTTTTGGGGACTTATTCGAGGACACAACATACACTGCTCAAAACAATTAAAGGATATTGTAAGTTTTATCTATATAAATAAAATTAGACTTTTGTCTGTACATTTCTTGGAATTCAAAAATTTTGCGATTTCTATCCGTTTCAAGCACCCGGGAATCCGATGCGACCCTCAAAAAAAAAGTTTGTCTGTCTGTCATTCTGTCCGTGACGCTTTTTTTGTTTAAGCATCACGTAAAAACGACTGAAGTGAATGATATGAAATTGGGTGTCATGACAGGTGGTCACTCAACTTAAAACATAGGCGTCGAAGTTTTAAAAAATCTTTATTAGATTTTCAGATTTTGCGAAAATCGTTTCAAATTGCGTACATTTGTGTTCAAGCATCACGTAAAAACGACTGACGCGAATGATATGAAATTGGGTGTCATGATAGGTGCTCACTTAACTTAAAACATAGGCGTCGAATTTTTAAAAAAAAAAAAAAACTTGATTAGATTTTGAGATTTTGCGAAAATCATTTCAAACTGCGTAAATTTGTGTTCTCACATCACGTAATAACAGCAAAGGTGAAAAAATGATATTTGGTGAAATGATAGGTGGTCACTCCCTTAAACTATAAGCATCTAATTTTTAAAAAATCGACCAGATTTCGAGATTTTGCGAAAATCGTTTAAAACTGAGTGAATCTTTGTTCCCGCATTACGTAATAACGACTAAAGCGAATGATATGAAATTTGGTCACATGATAGATGGTTGCTCAACATAAACTATAGGTGTCCAATTTTTTAAACATTTTTATTAGATTCTGAGATTTTGTAAAAATTCTCTCAAAATACGTTTATATTTCTTCAAACATCACGTAATAACGACTAATACGAATGAAACGAAATTTAGTGATATGATAGGTAGTTGCTAATCATAATTTATAGGCGTTGAATTTTTAAAATATTTTGATTATATTTTGAGATTTTGCGAAAATCGTTTTAAAATGCTGAAATTTTGTTCCAGCATCACGAAATAAAGACTGCAGGGAAGGAAACGAAATTGGGTGACATGATAGGTTGTCACTCAATTTAAATTCTACGCTTCAGATTTTTCAAAAAATATTGATTAGATTTTGAGATTTTGCAAAAATTATTTCAATGTGCGTAAATATTCGTTCGCGCATCACATAATTACAACTAAAGCGAATGAAATGATATTACTTAGTTAGTCTCTAACCCGTAATATTTTAACAATACAAAAAAATTATAACTTCACTTTCCTTACTTTGGAAACATAGACAGGGCATTCTGTGTACTCCTACAGGCATTCTGTGTACTCCTACAATGCTGACGAAAGTTCTTGCTTTTTGGAAATTTGCATTCACTAACCCGTCAAGGACGGGTACTTCACCTAGTATAAAATAAATATATAAGCGAAATTTTTTTTGCCGAAAATGGAAGAAGAGAATCACAAATGCAAATTTTTCTGATTTTCAAACGGTGGAGTATGCTAATTTTGAGTTCGACGTCAAAAACGTCGCTTCAGCAGCAGCGAATGAAATTGGACTTTCAACTGAATAAAAGACAATGAAGGCAAGGATGATCGGCATTCAGTGACTGCTTTGTTTCGATGAGTACGATGTCTCAGCGAAGTCATTTAACCGATTCAGAAGCTTGCAGAGTTGTCGGTAGGTGAGAAGGGGGCCAAACTCAAGCAGAAGTAGCGCAAGCCATTGGAGTGTCACAAAGTGTGATTTCCAGGATCTGGAACCGTTTTTTGGGAACTGGAAGTGCAGGCCGAAGACCAGGGCAAGATCATAGACGGGCAAAAACGCCCAATGAAGATCGTTATTTAGTGTTAACGGCTCGGAGACACCGGAATATGAATGCTACTCTTCTCCAACAACACCTTCGCTCGGCTACTGGCACCACGGTTTCAACTCAGACTGTCCGAAACCGGCTCCATGGTGTAGGTCTGCATGCTCGCTGACCGATGGTATGTGTTAGACTAACATCAAGGCATCGGGGCGACCGCAGGGAGTGGCCAACAGAGCATGTGAACTGAGGAGAAATGAATGGAGCAATGTTCTTTTTTCTGACGGGTCCCGTTTTTCAGTTCATCATGATAATAGGCGTATTTTCATCTGGAGGGACCGTGGCAGTAGGAATAATCCTGCGTTCGTGCACGAAAGTGTCAGCTTTGGCGGTGGTAGAGTGTTGGTGTATGGTGGCATCTCCATTGACGGGCGCAGAGACCTCTACATCATTCGATATGGACCTCTGACTGGTCGCTGATATAGGCATGAGATCCTCAGACCTATTGTACACTCATGTCCATAAATTAAGGATAATGAAGTTCAGGCAAAGAAAGAGAAAGAAGCAAAACAAATTTGATTTATTTGTAAAGTCTATTTATTAAACAAAAAGTAAAGAGCAAAAAAGATGCTATATGTTTGACATAATTAATAAAAATTGCAAGTTTTACTCCCTTGACCAAATTTAAAAAAAGAACCTATTTACAAAAAACAGTATAACATGGTTAGTAGGATGGTTAATACGGAGTATGTCTCCCGGACGATGCAATACAGGCCTGACAACGCCTAGGCATGCTGAGTATCAAATGATCAATCTGATCTTGGGGAATATTACACCACTCATCAAGTAAAGCACTCCGAAGTTCCGGTAGACAGGTGGGAGGGGGTTGACGGGCTGCAATTCGTCGGCCAAGCATATCCCATACATGCTCTATTGGATTCAAGTCCGGTGAGTATGCTGGCCAATGCATACGGGTGATATCCTCCGATTGAAGGCATTCGTCTACAATGTTTGCACGGTGAGGACGGGCGTTGTCATCCATAAACACAAATTCAGCACCCATGGCGCCCCGAAACAAACGTACATGTTGTTCCAGAATGACATCCCGATAGATGTGGCCTGTCATCGTTACACTCTGAACATGCAGGTCAGTTCTGGAACCAAGAATAATTCCTCCCCAAACGAGCCATCCTGCACCACCGTAACGGTGTCTTTCAATGGTGTTCTCTTGGTGGTAACGGGTATCTGGCGCTCTCCAGATGAATGTCCGGCGAGAATCAGACTCCAAACTAAACCTGGACTCGTCGGAAAACATCACACAAGACCACTGTTGCGGTGTCCACAATGCGTGCTCTCTACTCCAGGTTAATCGCAGGCGACAGTGAGTTGCGGTAAGTGGAACACATCTGACAGGCCTACGAGCATATAGACCAATGTGCCCTAAGCGTCTGTACACGGTCTGCCTTGAAACTGTCGTACCGGTAGCTGAAGAGAGCTGACGAGACAGGTGTGATGCTGTACTCCGTCTGTTTCTTTTGGCAGTAACTGCCAAATAGCGGTCCTCATTCGGCGTTGTAACTCGAGGGCGACCTGTGCTGTAACGTCTACTCACATTACCATCATCATGGAATCGTTGCCAAAGCCTGGAGATGACACTCTGGGCGATTCCAAGTTCCTCGGATACTTCCAGCTGGGTACGTCCACATTCCAGTCGTCCGATAATTTTGCCACGTAAAACATCATCCAAATGCCTCCTTTGTGCCATAACTATGCGGTTTTTGCACTGAAAGGCTTTCACAGCGCTTGTGAACAATTTTACTTCTTTGCCACCATTCCTCATATACCCCTCTCTTACACTCTCGTCATTGTGACGTACCATCCACGCCATCTGGTGGTTTCCTGTAATTTGCATATTCTTCTTCAAGATGTGTGTGATCATTCCACAGGTGAAATTTTTATTTTAGAGATCAATTTCTGTGTGATTCTGAATTATCCTTAATTTATGGACATGAGTGTAGTCCCTTACGCTGCAGCAATCGGAGATGACTTCATTTTAATGGACGATAACTGCAGGCCACATCGTGCTAACCTGGTGGAGGATTTCCTTTTCGAGGAAGGAATCGTACGAATGGAATGGCCAGCGTGTTCTCCAGACATGAATCCAATAGAGCACGTTTGGGACGCTCTAGGAAGACGAATTGCTGGCCGCCAACCACCCCCACAAACTCACCAAGAACTGGAAAGAGTTCTTCTGGAAGAGTGGGGCAGACTACCCCAACTCGTGATTAATAGCCTCATTGACTCCATGCCTCAAAGGTATTCAGCGTTGCTGGCCGTCCGCGGAAACCATACCCCCTACTGAAAATGATTTCCTTTGAAGAAAACGCCTTTTCTTATTCTTTTTTTCTCATATGCACAAATTGTGTTTTTTTCCTTTTCTACACAAATGCACAATAAAATGCATTTTTTTTCTGCCAAACATGTATAATTTATTCTCATATAACCTACTACGTCTGTCGACCATGTATCAATCAGCTAAAAAGTTTCCCAGTCGCAAGATCCACCTAAAACCGCAATATCCTTTAATTGTTTTGAGCAGTGTATTACCATGTACACCCTCCAAAAAAAGTATTCGAGCAAGAGAGAAATTTCCTATTTTATATTTATGAAAAATAATTTAGTAAAGAGTTTTTGAAAAACTCACAACTTGATAGAAATATAGAGTCATATTTATACATAGCCTAATTCATATTCTTTGATAAATAATTTTTAATATTCGAAACCAACGTAGGAAATATATCTCTTGCTCGAGTACTCTTTTGGACAGTGTACACCCTCCAAAAAAAAGTATTCGTGTGAGGGATAAATTTCCTATTTTAGATTTGCGAATAGTAACTGAGTTTTTGAAAAACGTAAAACTTGACGGAAACATGGAATGTCATATTTACACGTAGCCTTATTCATATTCTGTGATAAATAATTTTAAATATACGAAACCAACGTAGGAAATTTATCTCTTACTCGAATTTTTTTTTTTTTTTTTTTTTTTTTGAGGGTGTATACGAGTATACTCATACTTTGAATCTTGACTGACTTTGATACTTAAAAATGAACTCTAATAGCTTTTTATATCAATTGTGTATTCTAATTTCTGATAAATTAATGGAAGTATTCTATTCATTTATAAATATTTATTCAAACCAGAAATATGAAAGGAACATCATGTTGAAATATTGCAATTTATTCAAAATTTACCTCTTGGCATAGTATTTGTATTTTTCAGAAGACATTACTTTTTACGTTGCATCGTGTGATAATTTTGTGATAATTTTTCATGAAACTTTGTACACCCTCTAAAAAAAGTATTCGAGTGCAAGAAAAATTTCGTACATCAATTTCGTATTTAAAGCGAAATCTTCATGAAAAGTGATTAATCGTTAACCTATTAAGCGCCAAAGCTCCCGTTACGGGAACATCTATTGTATATTTTTTTTCTTAACCCATTTATGTCTAGCGTCCCTTTTTTTGGACGGCATTTTCGCTATCAGTCTAAAACGTTATTTATTTTTCCTAGCCTTTATTCGCGAGTATTGAACCTCAATTCCACAAAATATTTTAATATGGCCAAGTAGGATGTTGACAGTTCAATTTTTATACATAATGATTTTAAATGAAATCATCCCTTGTTCAAAAAGTTGACATCAGAAATTTATCAATTACTGCTGGTGTTAGCAAAAATCGAAGAAAGTCGCAAAAATATCCAGGCACGAATGGGTTAAAATATTTTAACGCAATTTACGAAATACACATTTTATATAAACATTTACACTATATAACACACCCTATAGTGTAAATGTTTATATAAAATGTGTATTTCGTAAATTGCGTTAAAATATTTTAAGAAAAAAATACTAATAGATGTTCCCGTAACGGGAGCGCTTAATGGGTTAACAAAACTGAATTGGGAAATTTGGCTCATAGTCGAATACTTTTTGAATGTCTGTACGTGTACACGCTACACACAGAATGACAACAAATGTTTTCAGAGATCGAATTTCATTGTTTCTCTGAGTAGAAGGCGCGTATAATTGTTTTATTATTTTTTTCCTTCAGTTTTTTCTGAAAGAAACAAACTAAACGGAAGCTTGCAGGGAAAAAGTACAAATCTTTAAATTAGGGGACTTCTCGCGTCCCCAAAAAAGTATTTTTGGGGACAAAGTGAAAAAAAGATCTATACTTGGAGACTGCCCTCGAATTTCGAGGACATATGGTAAGGTGACCAAACGTCCCCATTTTCCGAGGACAGTCCCCAATTTCAGGACGTTTTTCAAAATGTCTCCGAAATGTAAAACAGGAATTGCGGACAATTTTTAATTATTGCATTGTTTTTTAATTATATAACTGTTAATTTTCATTAATTATAAATTTCCTCAATTTTCCACAGTTTTGTTTCAAAATCGGGGACATGTCCCCGATTCTATGTTCAAAAAACTGGTCACCTTAACGTATGGTCACCTTACTTTTCCCAGCCTTTTGTTGAGTATTACGTAGGCAACGGTTGAACACATAATCCTCTTAGGACATATTTTGAAATATTTAGAGGATAGATGGCAGCACCAATTGTGATTAGAAGTTAAAAGAAAATTGTTGAAGTAGCTTGTCTGCCCGGGCAGACTGGCTGGCCTGCATGGGATCCCTCAAATATGCATGCGCTCTTGACTCTGATCGATAGGATTAGGATCTTTACGTCCACTTTTACCTCGTATAGATAGAGGAAAGTGGAGAGCGCTTCTGCTGAGCTTCCAATACAGCGTATTTGAGACAAAATCGTATTCCTCCGCGAGAGGAAGATGGAACCACTGGAGACAATAAAAAGCAGACGAACTGTATGTAGATACATTGATTACGGATATTGAATGACCCTATTGAAGCTCTCTTCTTTACGAAAAACGATTGAGGAACGATAACGAAAGTACTAGAATTAAAAATAATGAAAGTCACAAGAACGTACAACATGCATCTAAACAATTTTCTTTTAAAGATGATATGTTTTGCATGTATATTTAATATAGCAGGTGTTAGTTTCGTTTTCATATTTTCAATTCGGTGACGGGTTAATGATATTTTGTGCGCGGTGGTGGTTTAGTTGAAATTTATATCATACTACAAATGATATTTCTTAGCATTGGAATTACACTAGCTTTCAGATATAAACAAATAAAATATGCAATCGTTGCAAAACAATGAGTTGTTATTTTGTATAGTAATAGAAAATTTAAAAAAATAATTTAGTATACACATAATTCTAAGTTAGCAATTAAGCCATAAACGGTACGGATAAAAGTTTCTTTTCTTCATTACCTCGCATTTAACCAAAATTATTAATCAAAATACACGGATCAAAACAATACTAACAGAAACTGAAAACACAATTAAACAAACCATACTTTAAAAATTTAAAAAGCCGATTTTCATTTTTCAACATTTACAATACATAATGCATGAATATCAAAGAATTTTACAACTGCTTATGCAATCGAAATAAAAAATTTTGACATACCAGATACATGAACATTACATTTGACATACAGGTTCAACTGTAGTGTGTAAAAAAATTGCTAGTTCCGATGAAAGTACATTAAAAATAATAATTTAACCTGTGAAAAGTGACACCAGGCTTCTTTACATCTGATCTGTTAGTGCAATCAAACAGGCTGCCATCTCTATTTTAAAGCAAAGATTTAGTAAAACAAAACTCTATCACTATACAATAACAAGCGGTTCCCGCTCATCTTCTGCTCTCCAGTCAAAGAAAATAAATTCCGCCGGAAACTTTCTGAAAACGGGATGTGCGTCGGTTGCTTCCTCCACTCTCCTCTGTGCTCATATACATTCCTTTGCGGTATTTCTCAAATTCTCCTCTGCCCATTATACGGCTAGTAAATGACTGCTTTTTTATTTACTAGCCATTAGGGTGGATCGAAAAAATTTTTTTTTCGAAATCTTTATCTCCTGAGGTCTCAAAAGTTGTATATTGATATGAATAAGACGTGTGTAAAATTTGAATTTTCTACGACAACGTCTTGGGGTTGCGCATCGAGCTTGAAATTTAGAAATTTTTGAAAAATATGACTTTTTTTAAAAATCGACCAAAAAAATTCTTTTCCGAATTATTAGGCTCCCGAGGTTTTAGGAGTTGTATATTGTTATGAATAACACGTATGCAAAATCTGGGGGGGCTACGACAATTTCTATGGATTGCACATCGAGCATGAAATCTATAAATATCTGAAAATTATGTGTTTGTTTGTTTGGTTTTTTTTTTTTTTTTTTTTTTTTTTTTTTTTAAATTATGTAGAAAGCAAACTTTATTTGTTAAAAATAATTTCGTCCTTTTATATTTTAAAAGATATTTAGAGAAGCTCAGTAAATCACAAAAAATGGCTTTACGAATAGTTTGATACAGTGCACACGTTATGCGGTCGCTTCGTCTTGGGCGCAATACGCAAGCTGTGCTCTAACAACTAGCGCCGGTTTGCCTGCCGAGTGATGGCGATGAACATGCGTTCGGTTAAACCAGGCACGAGATATTTCGTTGAAACAGGCATTTAGTCTAACGTTTCAGATAGATGGTTCTTTGAGTTTACTCTCAAAAAAAGCTAAAAGGTGGTTGCCTTGCACTACTGCGATTCTGAATAGAGTGAAACTGTCTGCAACAGAACATGGAACAAAATCGGTGTTCTTAGAAGAGCTGGGAATATCGAAAGAATTACCTTGTACCAAGTTACCAACCCGAGAAGACATACTCGTACTTCTATATTACTATTTTGTACTTAAGAAGAAAAATTTCTGAATAAAGGGCAGGATACAGCGGAAGGAGAAGTACCCTTAGGGTTGGCGATCAAAATACAGGAAATTTGGATCAAGGCCAGTATCCCTACTGTGTCAATCCAAGGAATTCAAGAGTTAGAAAAGGTTATGAGCAAGTTCAGCAGCTAAATAAATCATACGTTAGAGATGGACATAAGAAATTGTTTATGAAGAAAGTTGGGAAAACTCTCCCTCGCTATTGAATATCGCAATTGCAAATGTACTGACTTTTTCTGGAGCAAGTGTGGCTCAGAGCCTTACATATCTCACACAGAACGGGGGTCATTAGCAGACCAGAGGGGAGCTAGATATATGACAATCGATGGAATTGTAAAGAATAAAAGTTATGGAGAACGAGAGAAAAGTTGAAATGTTGGAAAGAGAAATTTCGAGATTGGTAGAGAAAGAGGTGAAAATTCCAGTCTCCAACTTAAGTCATTGATTTGGAAAGTGAAAATAACGTAAGAGAAGTACGAAGACTGAAGAAAACGCTGAATGCCTATCTATCGCCACTTTGGGAGATGCGTTCACAAATGACAAAGTTAGAATAAAAATCTCAGTGCTTTCACAAGTTTGCGACACAAAGTTATTACGGTCTAGGCAGCAGAAATTCTGTTATCAACTTTATTTCACAATCTAGAAAGCGGAAGGAATGCAGATGGAGAGAAACCTTCTCAACTCATTATTGGCCCATATAAAGTTAGAGGAAGGCTGAGATGACTCGCAGTGAAAGAAACGGAAGAAGGATTTAAAAATTTTTTTGGATTGTGTTTTGATAGGAGGAAGTATAAAACCATATCATAGAAAAATTTGTTGAAGGCAAATTACTCCCAAGTGTTTGTCATAAAGAACACATCTCGCTGATAAAGGAACCTGGTTCAACATACTTTGGCCATAAGTCACGATCTGATTTTAAGAATTTCACTGGAAATTTAAGAAAGTTTGACACGAATTCTATTGATCTTGGGACCCTCACAGGCACTGCCGGTGGTGGCAAATCATCGAATTCCGGAAAGAACAAAGGCGTCATCCGAAATCTAATAACGCAGTTCTCTAATCTAACTAAATCTCTGCAATGTTGTATTTGCCAGCTTCACACCATAGCAAATAGCCACTCCGAAATTTGCTGTCTATCCATCTATCAGATGATGGTTTCTTAGGATCTAGATTATTACAACTGACATAAAATGCCACAGTTTGATCTGAAGCCGGGCTTTACATTATTCATGAAAACGCATGCTCCAATAATTGGATGCTTGAGTTGGCACGGTCAGGACTCGGATCGCAGGTGGGTCCTGGGTAATGTAGTTACGATTGTGGTTGTACTAGAGAAGAGCTGCGAACGTTAATAATTCGGAAAAGAATTTTTTTGGTCGATTTTGTAAGGAAGTCATATTTTTCAAAAATTTCTAAATTTCAACCCCAAGACATTGTCATAGAATATTCAAATTTTATACATGTCTTATTTATATCAATTTACAGCTTTTGAGACCTCAGGAGATAACGATTTCGAAAAAAAAAAAAAAATGTTTCGATCCACCCTACTCGGCAGGCAAACCGGCGCTAGTTGTCTAGAGCACAGCTTGCGTATTGCGCCCAAGACGAAGCGACCGCATAACGTGTGCATTGTATTAAACTATTCGTAAAGCCAATTTTTATGATTTACTGAGCTTCTCTAAATATCTCTTAACATATAAAAGGACCAAATTATTTTTAACAAATAAAGTTTGCTTTCTACATAATTTTTTTCAAAAAACACATAATTTACAGATATTTATAGATTTCAAGCTCGATGTGCAATCCATAGAAATTGTGGTAGCCCCTCCAGATTTTGCATACGTGTTATTCATAACAATATACAACTCCTGAAACCTCGGGAACCTAATAATTCGGAAAAGAATTTTTTTGGTCGATTTTTAAAAAAAGTCATATTTTTCAAAAATTTCTAAATTTCAAGCTCGATGCGCAACCCCAAGACGTTGTCATAGAACATTCAAATTTTACACACGTCTTATTCATATCAATATACAACTTTTGAGACCTCAGAAGATAAAGATTTCGAAAAAAAAAAATTTCGATCCACCCTACTAGCCATATAATGAACTTATCGTTATTATTCTCTTTGTTTATTATCATTAAGCTCTTTTTTTTTAATTCTAATTTCTATTTCTTATTCTAATAGCTAAAAAACAAAGTTCAATTGAGAATTTTGGCATATTTTAATCAAATCCTCTCTACAATAGTGTTACGAAAATCGCCAAGTGGGTGTATTTTAAAGCAGTCCAATCAACACAGTAAACAAAAACAGCACTTTATTTCACGGCTCGCAGCTCAACAGCTCAAAATAATACAAGAAACTTTAACATGCGCTAACTAAAATCATAAATAAGCACAACAATAACGCTATTCATTTCACAGAATCAACCGTGCGCTTCAAAGTCTATCACTCAACTGAACTCCCCGGAGAGAAATCCTAGCGTTTTTATAGAGATGATGACGTCACCAGAATTGCCGAGAAGTTTCTGGAACAATCTTCAAATTGAAATAGGGTCTCGAGACATGAATTTTCTAGAAGCTGCCATTTGTCGCCAAGGTCGCTAAATCCGTCGCCAAGTCTACAGGGTTACCATTATCGGAGGACCGCTATTATGCAGGAAAAATGTTGTTACATATTATCACATTACTGATTAGAGCAGGTTAATAATTTCGGAAAATAGTAGTCAATTCTTTTGAATTGACACGATGACTCGTTTCCACACAGCAGTATCGCGCCATTGCCAAAGCAGCATGTCAACGCTGCACAGAATTGTCTATGAGGACATCTACAGGAAAAATACACCCACTTTCTTTGGGAGAGGGATTTCTGATAGGACTTCAGGGTGCACCAAGTATTTGAATTTTAAAAAAATTGCCTGTTTTATATGCTTTGGTCATTATTTGGGAGCTAAACTGATTTTTTCAATAACTGAGAGTATGGAAAACAAGAACAATCGAAACTCGAACTATCGAGACTCTACTGTGAATATGATTAAATGCAATTATTTTAGGACTTAACGCCTAAAATTTAACATTTCTTTTTAACATTATAGAGATAATTTTTCAGAGATTTAAACTAAAAAACTATTAGATGAAAATTTGTATTTTGAGTTTTTTGACATGGTGATTTTTCAACTATTAAGTGAAGGCATCACTACGTCGCTTTCGAAACTGGGGTCTGTTTCAATATGTGGATGTCCTTGACAAGTGCACTTAAAGCAAACCTGCACATGGGGTATCTGTCATGGAAGGGGGGGGGTTGCGTTGGGAAGAGGACTTTTTAAGGGGTTCTAACGCGTATTCACGTAGCATGTAGATAAAACCAGCCAAAACGCAAAAGCATTAGATTGACAGCCGCGCGGCAGGTCAGAACTATTGACCTTCACATTTCAGTCATCTACCATTTTCAGTACTGGACATGCGGGAACCCCTAAGCCAAAAATTGCTATATAGATCAATGCTAGAGAAAATACATTTCGCTTCAGTTTTTCAGGGAAAATTCGTATTTTTAAATATAAAAAAATGTTATCAAAATTGCATATAATTTAAATAATTAAGTATTAGTATACTTAAATTGAGGTATTATTAATTAGGCCAAAATAATAGTTTAAGATTTTTCAGCTGCGACAATATAACTATGAAGATGTTTATTTCACATTGATGCTACATTTTCAAGTCAAGATACTTCCTTCAAACGCCAAATAGTCTAATTTTTTATATGTATATATACAGGGTGTCCCTGAAGGTAGTTAAAATACATACAAAGAAGCATTTTTCTGCATTGCAACGTTTGGTCGGAAATGAAAAATGTAGATAGTTTCAGCACGATAGGGCTCCAGCCTAGTTCGCAAATAATGTGCGTAATTACCCTATTGTCATCTTTGACTCCCGATCGATTGGACAAGTTGAACTTGTTGCTCGGCCAGCACGTTCATTAGATTAATCAAGTATCGAATTTTGCTTTTGGGGACACCTCAAGATACTCGTTAGAAGACTGCCGTTGACACAGATGAGGGCCTCATTGCAAAACTTTAGTAACCGCTGCAACCGTTCGTGGAACACCTGGCATCTTCGAAAGGGTACGCCAGTCACTTGTTAGACGATACCAGCACATTTGAGCATTTACAGTAGAGCTTTTGCATTTGTTATATTTCTATCTACACTTTTTATTTTTAACCCCACGCTGCTAATCTTCTATACAAAAAATGCTTTATATGCATTTTATTCTTAAAGTTTGGCCTGTGAATTCATGAACACCCTGTATATGTATATGTGTATATCCTGGGTGCACCCCCCTGGAAATGATCCTGCCGGCGCCCTTGCTCTTTATGGTGAGCCCAAAGTTCAGGAACATTTTCCACTTCTCCAAATGCACTGGGAACACTGATTTTAGTTGAAAGCCCATAAATCAGGAAGCACAACATCCTATTTGAAATTTCTTCCCATCATCATGAGATTTCCTTCCTAAAAAGCAGTCCATTTGCTTATCGTAAATGCACTGAGGTTTAAGAATCAACAATTAGGGAGCAAAACTTCTCCTCCGGCTTCAAAGAGGCAACTTCTTCCTGCAGTCTGCGTTTGATGAGCGATGAGTTTCATTAACCACTGGGCCTGTATATCTTTTGAGAGTACTCTTTGAAGGCAGACTCACTACATTTCTCTCAACAAGTGTTCTGTATCCACGAGGGGATACAGCCTGGAGTAGAATACACTCTCTCAACACACTTCCAGGCCACCGGAAAGATTTGCTGAACATAAACTTCAGCTGCGTAAGATGGGAAAACTTGTCTTGGTTCAATGGAACCTAAACTTTCCATTTCAAGGAGTTTTTTTTTAAGTTTTATGGTGATTACTATTAAATACTACTGTTGTAATAGTTCAGATCTGTTTTCATTTCTTCCATTTGTTTATTAATATTATTAAGCTGCTGAGTCTTGATTTTCAATTGACTTTTCAATCTTCGAATTTCAAGGACCTTGGCACTAAGAAGTTTTGATTTTTCCCCAAGTTCAAATTCTTTCCTTTCTCAATTCCTCCAGTACAGATGGGACAATGGGTTCAGGTTCATTAAAAATTTCTTCATTAGCTGTAATGTCTGGCTCATTTTCTCCTACCTCTATCAGTTCTGAGGAATCCAATTTTCTCTTTTTAGGCTCCCTACGTACAGAAGATGATTCTGATGCTTGCATGTATGTAGGGTAATATCAAAAACAGATCCGGTTTTCAACCGTCTCCCATTCTTGAGAGGAATAAAATCCTCTTTTTTAAAATGCTTACTGCATACTCGACTGGAACTGGATTTATCGTTCACAACGAAATCCTTTCTAGATATAACTTTCAACCACTGTGTTTGAAGGGCCAAGTCGCTGGGAAACTAGTGGTATGATAAATATTCTCCTCCCTCCTCTTTAATTTTCTTAGTACGAGTATGATAGGACGTACAAAACGGCACACAACAATTCACCATTATCTGTATCAAGTTTTTACTGATTTAAGTTAATTTGCTAAATCGAAAATACTGCGAACGCGCGAATGTCTGATTTCTATGCAATCCAATGGTAAACAAACCGCTTTTCTTGCTATGCTGACAGTGAAAACTCAAGCGGCGAAAAGTGGAAACTTTCAGTCACGTCGGCTCTTTTGAGTAATGATTCAGCCTGTACACCAACCACTACGGAGGTTGATCCAGCTGAGCCTTGATTGTACAATTTGAGGGACAGCTTTTAATTTAATTTAGTTAATTTAATTTAATTAATTAATTAATTTTAGTGCTGGCATCTGTTATTGAATTTTTGGTGCTGCCATCTGGTGTCATGTTTAGGAACTACCTTTTTAGTTTTGTAATTGGACTTAGAATTTTTCTTAGAGCTTGCAACCAGACTTCGTGCCGATTACGCAGATGTGTAATCGATTACGATTACGATTAATTTTCAATTTCAGATCAAGATTACGATTACCTGGAAAATATTATGTCATGATTACGATTATATTACGATTACCATAAAAATCCAATTTTCCGATTACGATTATACTACGATTATGTAATCCATGAAAACTTTCGATTACGATTATATCGGAGTCCGATTACGATTACAAAACTTTCTTTTTTACACTTCTGGCGCTGACATAATGTGTAAAGTTTACAAAACAGAACAGAATTATGGGTCCGGCAGACCGGAGGCAAGAAATTATTATAATTGACAAGAAAATTTAAAATACGCTACGTAATATATTCAAGAGTAAAAATAGTGAAGTTTCTATAGATCGAGAAATCAACGGTATTTTCAACAAAGACGATGCATATCCCCTCCCCCCGTATTGCGCCTATGAGTTCTGTGAGGAATCAAGCTTATAATATACGTTAAGTAGAAAAGGTATATGTAATTAGTCTCACTATATTTGAATTCCAAACTGATGATAGTTGACAACAATTCAAGTTTGAGGGCCTCACACTTTTTTGGGTGACAATATTTTACTGTATCAAATTTACTCATAATCAAGGAATTACTTCAACTTTGCTCACTTTATGTCGTTAATTTTTGTAGATTACTGATAAATGACTATAGCCGGTAAATTTGGGGGATTTTTTCTTCTGTTGTACAAACAAATAAATGAATTAGATTTGCAAAAACTATGTTTTTCATAAAAGTTGTAACTAAATAGTAAACATTTTACAGTGACACTTATCAACATTAGAACCATACAATCGAACTCTTATCATTGTTATCTAAATCTTTCAAGTTTGTAACTATGATGATACTTCTCTAAAATATACGATACATACCCTTATGGGCATTTAACTGGTACTCATTTTGAATTTCAGTTGCATGTACGGAAGAGGGTGAGAAGATCATAAAAGTGAAAAATCGAGCATTTTAGTTATATTCATAGGATATAATTAGTTAGATTAGAAATTAGGAAAGATATTAGTCGTCTTTGTTTTTTACTTTTTCTAAGAAATGATTTCTCTCCGATACTTTTCAATCATTAAGAAGTTTATTATAAAAGAAATATCAGAAAATTATTAAACATGTTAATTTGACAGTTATTAGCTATCTACACAGTATTTTCAATAAAAGTGAATTGTAAATATGTTTATCAGAATTATGAAAAAAAAATTCTAAATAAATCATTGTATATATCACTTTAAATATTTTTATTTAGCTTAATGAAAACTAAATTTTCAAAATTAGCATCTTTCAGTAAGGCTCATGAAGGAGAATAAAACTTCTCCGCTACACAAATTATGTAATGTGATATGAAATCTGAAATCTCTTAATAACTAATTTTGAAAGTTTAGCAGGGATATATATCCCGATATCCCACTCCCTGGTTATTCTCCTGGAGTGATATATATTCCTGCAGTGGCGTAGGAAAGGGAGGGGGGCTTTGGGGCTCGAGCCACCCCTATACCTTTGGAAGATGATAGAAAATAATCATATATATGTGTGTCTTTTGTGTCCAGAATCGATGAGCCCTCCCCCCCCCAAAAAAAAAGAAACAACCGAATTGCTACGCTACTGCGCCCCTGCGATGAAGAATCGGATTGAGGGGAGACCTAGCGTTGAATTTAAGCCGATAGAAGACCAATTTTGTATATATGGCGAACGCGCACATTAAATCTGAAGGGCCAGATATCATTAATCTGGGTTTGGTCATTCTGATTTAAATACTACTTAAACTACAAGGCAGTCTATTTATGTAGAATCATAAGTAGATGGCATTTGTATAATAGCAGATAATATATTAATTGTGTCACTATTTCAATACATAAACTTCTATTGTATTTTTATGGCAAAATAAATTATAATCATCAAAATAATAAATAGGGATTATTTTCGAGGGATGGTGTGTGAATAAAAGGTCTGAAAATAAAAAATAAGAGCAATAATTAATATTTATTTAAATGAATCAAATAAAATGCATAAAATACTTAAGCATTTTAAATGATGCATGAATCAAAAATTAATTTTGAAATCTCCTTTCTCCTTGAGTCAAATAGTTACAGTTACCAGAAAAATATATTTGAAACTTATTCATTTTTTTAACCGAATTAAAAAATGTAATGATTTATAGTGTATACATTAAAATAATTTTTAGTTTTAAAAAATTCTACTCGCAGGTACAGGGTTACGTACTACATTTTATTTTAAAATTATCTTATATAAGGGGTGTATATTTTATAACTAGTAGTTAAACTGTTTAACTAAAAATTTAAATACAAAAATTATGAATACATGTTTTCCAGAGTGACCAATATATTTTTTTTAGAGGAAACCAAAAGCTTTCTAGGAAATCCCCCCCCCCTTATCGCCTATCGAATTACACTGAAATTGAATTATTGAATTACACGTGTGTCTTCCCTCATTTCTGGAAAACAATGTACTTTAAACCTCCTAATTCAAATGAATACCCCGTTCCACTTTCCACCCCCCTTTTCCGCGAAACAAAAGAAATTTATTTAATGTATTTAATTAAATTATTACACAAATAACTTTTGAGGTGGCGTTTTTTTCCTACATTCAAAATTTTTCATATTCTGAATGACCCTCCTCCCCCTCCCAATAAAAGCACTTGTATGTGCGCCCCTTTATAAGCCCTTTCAAAATTTAGAAAGCCTACTTTGATTAACCTAATTTATTTATTTATTATTTATTTATTTTTTGACAGAGAAAAGAAATTACTACACATTGCACTTTTATTACAAAACAAATTTGTACCAAGTAATCACACACACACACACACTATAAAATTATTATGTGCATAACACTGCTACATAAATAACACTCTAAAACACAATAAACATAACACTTCGAAAGTTAAACAGTAAATTATGATAATTAAATTTTGACCAAAATTAAGATTCTAAACAAGTAAACAATGTATACCAAAAATAAATTTTATTTAATTAATGCAGCGCATTTTAGTCAGATCAATGAAACATGTATTAAACGGAATTGGAAAAGACCAGGGAATATTTTCGTGAATATTATCGTTTTCCCCTTAATATAGAAACCTTTTAAATGCAGTTTTTCAATTAATATATGCACTCATTTTATAATAATCTATACAACAAATAAATACTCAAGAAAAAATATCCAAAATTACCTCCATATGTGTATTTAAGTTGGAGTTCGTCTTTTTTGACACTGGCATCTGTACTAAGATAGTGCATTTATATTTTTTGAACTCCTTTCCTTTTTCATTTTTTTTATTTTCTTGAAATTCAAAAAAAATCTTGAATTTTTTTCGTGTAGGCATTGCTGTTTTCTCTTCGCAGTCGCAAATTGAAATGAGATAAAGCAAAGATCTGCAATAGCAGAAAATACACCTCTTGTGTACCCCCCATAGATTTCCCACGTCCACCCCCAATTTCTGTCTGTCCGTTCTAGTCAGTCACCCACCACAGTCAGCATAAAAAAGAATGGTCATCCCGGAAAAAAAAGGGAGCTCTGCTTCTCTTATCTTTGTCCCGTACGAACTACGATGGCAGAACAATGCCCTCCCCCCTCCCCTCTTCCCCTGAAAGGTTAAAAAATAGGAAACTTCCTGTCTTCAGGGCATGCAGATTTTTCGATGCTTTGCTTCTCCGAGAAAATCTTTTTTCCAAGCAAGCAGGACAAAAAATAAATCTGGGCGCCCGTAATCGTTTCATAATCGTCTTGTAATCTAAGCGATTACGAATACAGGCTCTAAGATTACGACTATCTGGCAAATGAAATTTCTAGATTACGATTAGACTACGATTACACGAAAATATAAACTTTCAGATTACGATAGATTACGATTACATAAAAATTCAATTGTCGGATTACGATTAGACTACGATTACATGAGAAAATGTAATCGATTACAATCGATTACGATTACACGACTACGATTACACGAAGTCTGCTTGCAACTGATTTTAATGAACTATTTAATTAATGAATTAAAGTTAATTATTTAATTTTAGTGCTGCCATCTGTTATTGAATTTTAAAACTAATTTGTGGACATGGCTTTATTTTTAAAAATTATTTTTTCTCACTTACCGGCAGTGGCATTTAAACCCGAGACCTTTGGACCCGGAAGCCGATGCTATACCGATCGGGCTACTAGTGCCCCGAATGCTTTAATGAATTTTAGTTAATTCATTTAATTATTAATTGCTGTGCTGCCATCTATTACTAAATTTTAGAATTAATTTGTGGAGTTGGAATATTTTTTAAAAATAGTTTGGAAATGGAACTTGATTTTTTTTTCCTTGGAATTTACGAGTTCAGTCCACGTGGCTCGTGACGTCACTACCGAACAAGTTACTTTATTATGGAATGGCAACACTTTTGTGGGGACTTGTTACACGTGGTATGGATTAATTATGGCGTAATTAAATTATATCTTATTATATACATGTGTTAACGAATGTGTATTAATTGATTGCAGTATTAATTAGTGGATTTAAAGGTAATTGTAATTTGATATTAAAGAATCATGGAAAAAAAATCGTTAAGTCCGAAGTAACACGTGCTTTTGGTATTGCATCATGCTGGTTGCTCTAAGGCGTTGCATAACGGGAGCATGACTGTTCGAAATCCAAGGTCAGGAGGCGAGGATCTATGACGTCAGTGTCTGTTGGGAGGCGTGGCTACTGACTGCTCTGGCCAATCGCGGAGGCGATTACGTTAGACAGAAGGGTTGAGTTGGTTTTATTTAAAGATTCGGAGTGAATGGCAACCCGAATTGCTCGAATTATTTCGCGATCAACTTTTGGCAACACCTTGTGAGTAAGCGTATATTTGCCAGTGGTATCAGTAGCTTTGCTCATATTTATTTGGAGTGTGTGTGCGTGTTGATGCAAATTTCCTACACGTTTAATTTTATAATTTCTTTAGCGGTGTGTACTGCAACATTGGTTTAACATTATGGATTATAACACTACATCTTATTCACAAAGTTATTCTGAAGACAAGGTAAGTAAATTTTAACAATATTATATTATTATTGTTATTTAAAGATTAGTTCATATGTACAGATACGGAAAAAAATGTCCCACTTGCTCTTTATTTGGCCATTATTCGTCGTACAGTAAAGTTATATATACCATTTGTTTGCAAGTAACGTATACTTTAATTTATTATAATTTAATTTGCATAAGGGGCCGTCTTCATATTTAATTCTGCATCAACTTCGTTTTTCTCAATGGTAACACTGTATTTTGACTTTATTAAACGAAAGAAAACCTTCAAATTACCCTAAATATAAATTTTCTGCGATAATTTCCGGAAATATTACACATTCTTTTTTTGCGCGATTTTAAGGGACTTTATGCAAATTGAAACACGCTATTTGTAGGTTCCGAACTTTTCGCCTTTCATTCATTTCGCTTGCGAGAGTTAAAAGAAATGAATATTATTTTCAAAGGAAACACCTTGAAAATCTTCCTAATTTTGAAATTGTTATTGGAGTATTTCTCTTGAAGGTTCGCTTAGACAGGATAAATGTTGTCAGGAGTGAAAGGCTGTCCTCTGCTCTCCTGACTAAAAGCATAAATGTTACTCAGCTACGGTCGAACTCGAAGAATGGTTTCATGACTGAAAATTTATTTGTTTCAATTGCATGTAAAAAACACAATTTCTTTTTTGCCGACCCAATTAATATTATCATTGTGTTTGTTATTTCGCTTCCTTCATTTAATATTATCGTCTGCAATGTGCAATATTCTTATAAGACTGTTGTGTTGGCAGTATTTTAATTTATAGTCAGATGAAAATTTAGACAGAAAAAGTGATTTTGAATGTTTGATAAAGTATGGACACTTCATGTCCATAAACAAGTCCAAAGACCTCATGTTTCCAATATTAAAAAAGGTCAAATTCGTGCCTGGAATGTTGAGGATATTAGTTTTTCAGAACTAGAACGTTGTATTGGAAGACATACATCTACTGCATCTAATTCCATACATGGAAAACATTTTATTTGGGGGATATGGTAGTGAACGCAACAATAGACGCTTTATAGAATTCCCAAAAATCTGTAAAAAACTCTTAATTTATTTGCTTCAAAATTAGATACTTTTTAAATTCCGCTATCTCTTACTGTGTTTTTGGACAAAAGAAATCTTAATTTACGTTTACTTTACGCAATTTTCAAAAAACTGTCACTAAATAAATTTATATATGGTCCCTTAACTCATGAAAATAACACGTTTTAATTAATATAAATTAAACTACTGAACATAAAAATTTGAAATTTTGCACAGCCATGTAATATTGTTTTCTACATCTATTTCCATCAAAATTTGGCTAGGTTGCTATTCATATATTTTTTTAAATATTAATTTAATAATTCATATTAATATTTTATTAAAAATTATAATAGTAAATTATGTTTGGGTCGTTTAGTTCTAATAGTACGAATAAAAGTCAGCTTCTTACTATCAATATTATATGAGATATGAACTAAAGTATGAAAAAATATTTTAGGTACTTACGTATTATTCCGGCGGTCCGCCAAGACGAGCGATTCGCAAAGATAAATGCCGGACACAAGAAATTATTGATGGTTTGGTATACGATTGGCAACAGTTTACCAGCACATTTGACGAAAAAATTGTTTGGAGGGAATGACCGCCGGGATAAATACGTCAGTGGCGGCCCGTGGTCAAAAATGTTAGTGCAGCTGGAAACATATGACCCCCCCCCACCCCCCTAGGAATGGAAAATCTTTGTTACTGAATTCGAAAGCTGGCGGATTAAGCTCTCATCCAGGAAAAAAAAAAAAGAAATTACATTAAAAATGTAAGATATCCTATTTTATTTCTATAAATGGATATAAATTTCAACCAACCGCTCCTATCCTCCAAATTGCATTCATCCGCGTCTGATTCGAAGTTTCCTGAGAATTTTCTTTTGTAATGATAACTTGAGAAGAAAAAAAAAAGAAAACTTACTTATTTTTTATAAGTCAAATCAATCCTCTTTTCTTTTAAACTTGCGAATCAGT
The DNA here is from genome assembly GCA_038373885.1 of Cheiracanthium punctorium. NCBI lineage: Eukaryota > Metazoa > Arthropoda > Arachnida > Araneae > Cheiracanthiidae > Cheiracanthium > Cheiracanthium punctorium. The sequence goes on from JAWZYV010013640.1 coordinate 44,499, forward strand.
CAGTGATGTCCTCATAAAAGGGCGTTGGTTTAATTCAGATATCATTAATTTTAAAAGATCTTTAAAAATCCCCCTTGTTTAAAGAATTTTCTCGCTCGCCATGTCCTCTCAATGCCAGTTCTTGCTTACTTAAAAACAATACTGCTTTGATGGTTAATTGCCTGAAGCGTCTATTCAGGCTTACCTTCTTGATGAATTCAGCAATATAAAGTCGAGAGTTTTCCTTTAATGCGTCAGCAATTTAGCTCCCACTTCTTATCAACTCCTTAAATTTTAAAGAATTTTTTAAATGCTCGATTGAGCTTTCATGTGTTTTACGTGCTCGTGTGATGGTGATTAATCCATCCTATCCAGTACCATTCCAAACGGTCTTTTTTATCTCAACGATTAAACACGGCCAACAAAACATTTTTTTGTAAATAAAAACTGCCCCATAGCCACGAGAATAGTGCATATCATGAGAAATGGAAGCTACGACCATGCAGAGACGAACCTGCTTTTTTCTTATGAATGGACAATTTTGGTGTCGGTCTGTTTTCTTTTAGTGGTTGTCGTTTATTATCTTCTTTCCATGTGTTAAACGGAGTTTCAAGCAAGACGCAAACTGGATAATAACGGGGCTCCTTGTTTCAAAACGGTTAAATCATAGATTCCAATAACACATGGACGCAGTAAAAGAAATAAGACTAAAAACTTTCAACCTTCCCAGACAACAAAAAACAACTATTGTTTCCGTTAGAATGGGCTAGAACAGCGGTTCTCAACCTTTTAACGTCGTGCCCCCCCCCCTTATAAAGGCTAACTTACAGTGGTGCTCCCTACCCTCACATTTTTCAGCATACATTGAGATTTTTAATCTTTAATAATGAACATTTTAAGCGAAAATGGATATTCTTTGAGTAAAAATGCGAATAAATAAGATGATTTAAAAAAAAAAAAAAATGCATCCTGCTCTATAGTTTGCCCTACAGTTTTTCTCGTTCCCCCCCTCCCTGCAAAAGTTCTGCGGGCGGCGCGCCCCCCTCAGGTTGAGAAACGCTGGGCTAGAACATATATTCTGTGTCTTTATTCTCTCCCTCACTGATAGTCCGAGCCAATCAGTTCGTCGAATTCACGAGTGCTGCAAAAGACAGAAAATCTTTCTTTGGCTGTGTCTCAGCTAAAATACCCTATGCTATCCTAAGCCGGAGAAACTGCTTACGTACTCGTTACCATGGCAACGGTGCTGCCAATTCCTTAATTAGCGTGGAGGGCTGTACCGAGGCCTCCCAGAGAGGAGAAAGAATCTTTCTCCTCTCTCGGAGGCCTCGGCTGTACCAACGACTTTCGCAGTTGAATTGCGGGAAGATTAAAGGGGGTTTTTTTCTGAATGAGAGATCCGGCCGTTACTGCAATAGGTTTTTTTTTTTTTTTTTTTGAGATTTTTTTTTTAATTTACGGTAGGAATTCCATAATTCTAATCTGAATTTAAGAAAGTTAGTAGAATAAATTATTTTAAAGTATGTGCTGATAATTTCAAGTGCAGCCCAGCTGTACTTGCTGTATCCCACGAGCCGCCACTGACGTAAGTACCATATTTTAACATAGAAGGAGGGGTATTTTGGGTGCTCATAATCACACATTTTCAGTTCAAATTTATTGAAAATTGGTATCCGGGGTAAAATGAGCTAAATTTTTAAAATATGAAGTGAAATCTAGGGGTTGGGAAAAAAAAGTTGGTGCGAATTTTATATGGAGACGGCCCCTTATGTAATTTTTATGTCTAGCAAATAAAAGTGTATGTCAATCGTAAACGATTGGTATATGGGTATATGTAACTTTACTGTACGGCGAACGACGGCTGAATAAAATACAAGTGGGACTTTTTTTTCCGCAGCTGTACATTAGTACATATATTTTAGATTTATTATTCTTCTTTGCCAGCAGATGGCAGCAGCAAAGAATTCATCGAGTCGTTCACCAAGCGAAGCAAATCGCCTACGTTCTTAAATGTTTTTTGCATTTTTTGTTGTTTGTTGAGTTTTGATGTTGTGTATGATTCGATGAAATCTTCAGATGTAATTGTAATCGGCAGCTGACGCATGATTATTTTTTTAATAATTATCATCTAGAGCAGGAAAAAAATTAAGATCTTCATCTGCTTGTAAGTTTTTATTTATTATCTTATTTACAGTGAAAGCTGTGTATAACGATGTTATAGGAACCTGAGAAAAATATTTTCCCTAAACAACAACAACAAAAAAAAAATATCGGTGTAGACAGTTTGAGCTTTTACGTATTATTTGAGCACTGAAGGTGTTCTGTAATACCAAAATTAAGATAAAGGATTATATCCTAGTGACTGGTGCTGTTTAAAATACGAAATACCGTGTTTACATTCTTTGTTTACGTTTTTGGCGGTCACTGCTGTTTCTGCTTGTAGGCAAGTAGTAGGTCATTATGCTACACTGTTAAGTGATCAATTAATGGCAACCTGATTCATCGCCTTCGACACGTATGTATTAAGAAATTAAGTAATGTGGATTGGAAGAGTTTGTTTCGACGAATTAGATATTCGTTTTGATTTTCTGTTGTGGACTGTTTAGTAGTTGTTTTAGGGAATTTCGTCGGTAAAATAGGTTTTGATTTTTTTTTTTTTTTTCCCCGTTATGGCAGGAAAAGGAGTGAAATATGTGTTTGAAAGTTGGCGTAGAGGAAAGTATGTGTGTTAGAAATAAGATGATGAATTAAATTTTTCCAAACTTCTTGTTTTCAATTGTAGGAACATGGCACCAGAAAATATTAAGTTATAATTTAATAATCGACTTTTATCAGTGTGCGCTATCATATTTTCAAAAACTTTTATTTGATAATTGGGTGCTTCCTTATTATTGTGAGTGTTTATGTCCACAATAAGTTTGGTTGGCCATAACTACACAAATAATTGAGTTAGGTGAACAGTTTTTTTTTTTTTTTTTTTTTTTTTTTTTTTTTGTAAATAATCTAACAAACTGTTTACAGAAAGAGAAAATCTATTCACCTAACTCCAGTTTGTGTTTAGTTATGAATAATTGAACTTATTGTGGGCACGACATAACTGCTTGCAATACAGTGAAATCACCCAGTCAGCTTTTTTATGCGTCTCTTCATATTTTCATGAACTTTAATTTGCAAAGAGACATACATATAAATACATATTTGGAGTTGTCATTATGTACATCAGTGTCTTTAGTTAACTTAGTTTTAGAAATCTGATCTAATTATTTTTTTTTAATTTGACTTTAGTTAAAAATTTGTTTTAAATTTTAAAAAATCAGATTATTTTCATTTTAAAAAATCATGATTTTTTTACACACTGCCCTGCCTAGCTACCAGCTAAATTCTGTGAGGGAGCTAGGAAAAGCCTTCAGATCAACTCCCAGCTATGCAGAAGTTCAGAGGATATGGAGCAGTGCTGGCAGCATGTTCGATCACAAGAGCATGTTAATGAAGACGGAGGTCAATACAGACAAAAACTGGGTGAGTTATGCAGCTCCTTTGCAAAATTACAATCAAGATGGTCCTACACTTTTATTTAAAGATGGAACTATATTCCGTATCAGGTTCCTGTTTACATATCAATGTTTGTGCTTATGTTTCATTTGGTGATCGTTCTGATGCCATCCTGGGATATGCACAGTGGGAGTGAAGTAACCTGCCGGTGGTATTTCTCACTGGCAATTAAATTATTATTGTAAATAAAATTTAGTATGTCCTTTGCTGTCATATTCTTATCCAAAAGGCATTTTAATGATATTCCCTAGTAGCAATGACTGCTTGTTTTCTGTTCGGCCGTTCATCGACTCATTGTTAACTCATCAAGTCCTCGAATTCAGTCATCGGCAAGTGCACTTTGTTTATCTGCAATAGATGAATTTTTATTCATGGATAGAAGTGATCTAGACGAGCAGTTTCGCCGCTGGGAAACCGAAAAACAACATCTTATCCGAAACTGCAGCTCTATACTAGTCAACGGGCCTTGCAGGTGTCCCCAGTGGTTTACACTTTACACAAATTCCTATAAATATTTGCGTAATTTAGATGTGCCTTTGCATAATCTAAGGGAAATTTTGAACAATTCTTGAATTAATCGCATAATTTACTTATAATTTCTTGTATTGGGGTTGGGAGGGGGCAGGGGTGTGGTATCCCCCCCCCTTGCCCCTCCCACAAAATTTAAATTTGAAAAGAAATATTTACAAAAAAAAGTAAGTATTTATTATATAAAAATCGTTTGTAATATTTAAATAATTTTTAAAAAATGTGTTTAAAAAAAGAAAAGAAAATCTATTTGAGCGTCAGCTGCATTATAAGAAAAACGGAAACTTCATTACAATGAGCAACTCTTTTGAAACCTCTTTAATGTAAACAGCAAGAAGAGAAATCAGTTAATTTTTAAAAGTTATCCAAGAAATATGAAAGTTAAAATCACACTAAAATTCCTATACAATTGGCAATATTGTTTTTTAATTATTAATTATGAATGTTGTTGCTACTTACATACATTGGGAAAAAGTGAAATTAATTTCTTACCAATCGTAATCAAATAATTTGACTATTATATTAATAATAGCTGAACAACACTTTGTCAAAATTTTACCCAAAGTCCCAATCTGAGACTAAAATAACCGCTACTTCACACTTTGCCGTATACATGACAAGATTCGATGGTCTAGGGGTAGCGTGCTTATCTCGTAATCAATACGCTCAGGTTCGGGCCCGGGGGAGGAAGAAATTTTTTTTTTTCAGAAAAACGGAAATTTAGCATTCAAAAAACGAAAACATAATAAACAGAACGGACATTTTTTGAAAATTTTGCTGCCAGTCGTTTATTTTTTATTAACAAATATATTTTAAACAGTTTATCGGTTTCTTTTCATCATTTCATTGGAGTCATCAGGAAACGATGATCGGCTTTATGGCCCCCCGAGTGGACATTTTGTCCCACTTGCCGATGAAATTTCCCCTTTTTTGGATGAAAAGCCGTGATCGGCCATTGCTCCTTCTCCTCGGATTTATCTCACCCGCCTCTCATAGACCGATGGGTTATTGCTACTAGGGTTACCTCCTCGAAAAGATATTCACCATCTGTATCATCAATTATTTTTAAATGGAAGTCTTAGCAATGTTTTAAGAATTCTTTTTCACCCTAATCAGACATCATGTTTATTTGTGATATAAGTTTAAACATATCATGCGCATCTGCCTGAGGTCCTAATGCCCCATTTACGTTCAGCCCTCCCCACTTCTTCTTTCGCTGCAGCTTTTTTCCCAGGAAATACTTCTGCATTAGCTCGGGGTCGCCGCGACTGAAGAAAGAGAGAGGAGAAAGCAAGAGGGAGTCTGGGTACTGGTTTTCGTGACGTCACAAGAAAGGATAGGATTTGGAACAGTTTGCATTGAGTTCAATGGAAGAAATGGAATTAATAATGCCAATAAATACAAGTAGCTTAATTTTTTATGACGCATTGAAATAGAATTTTCGTTTTACAACACTTTGTTCTTAAATAATAGTGAATCAACAATATTTTTTGTCAGAAATTAATGAAATAAATTGGTACTGAATTTAAAGCAGTTTTAGCATAGTATGCAGTATGTTTTGCATTTCGGGCTAGCAAATACATTCTAAATAATATAATGGTTATTCAATGTTATCATTTATCTAAAGTAATATGTATATGGATTAAATTTATACGTTGTATAAGCATAAAGTCATATTTTTAAGTAAGTAAAAGTAAATATATTTTTAAGTAAAATAATAATTTTTATTAATTTTATTTAAAAACTGAAATACATTATTTAGTTATGGTTCGTTTTAATAAGCTTTTTGAAAGAATTGATGTTAAAAATATCCAGATTCATAAATAGTCATCTTCAGCCATTTCGTGACGTCACAAGAGAGGATGGGATTTCAAAGAGTTTGTATTGAATTCTATGGTAGAAATCTGATCAATAATGTCAATAAACACTAGTAGCACGAGGAATATAATCAGAAATTTCCACAATTAATATTTCAAAAACTTGTACAATACATACTTAATTTCAGAATTTTCAACAAATTCCAATAAACCGTTTAGTTGGAAATATTTCTTTAATAAATACCTTCTATATTTTTGTTTTTCTAAGTATCCAGCAAATAGATTTCTCTCTCTCTTTTTTTTTTTAAATAAATAAATCAACCATGAGATCCGCATTGAACCTTAAGCTACTTGGTATGTGCAGTGGAAGGGGATCTGCGTTTAATTTATAATAAAAGGTGAAATTTTCTTGCCATGAAACTCTTGGTACATTTCTTAATTACAAAAGAATTTATATTTTCCTTTGCATTATTTTTTTCGGTTTCCTCAATATCTTTTTCCTAAACATTTTCTCTTGTTTTAGTAGGATCAGTTCTTTCTTGTTTTTTAGTAATATCGGATATATATAGGCTGGTAAGCTCGAAAAAATGCACGGGATAGCATTCGGTTCTAATTTATAATGCTTTCTTTTTACAGTTAAAAGTGCCCCATCTGATTTTAAAATAGCATCCTCTAAAAGATCTTAATCTCAAAAATGCTCAATACAAACATACGTATTTTTTCCTGGGGACCAATTTTTACTGGAATATTTTTAGTCCATTCTGCCCACTTTTCTTTGTTTTTTGAGAAAAGTGAAAACTTTTACATTTTCTCCTCTTTTGTAATTAGCTTTACTTACAGCCTTGGACGCAGCAAACGGAAGCATAATGCATACCTGCCAACTTGTACGGTTTGGCCGTACAATGTATGGATTTTTCTTTGTTGTACGGTTATACAGCCGCAAGGCAAAATTGTACGATTTTTTGGCAAAGTTTAGGCTAATGTGATTTTATTTACTATGTTTCATAATTTAGTGGTTTTGTGGAGTATTTTAAAATTTAAATCACCAATTGACGTTACGTCGAACGTAAAAACACTAGATCGTTTTATTTCCCATATATACGCTAACTCCCCCCTCCCCTACCTTTTCTGCCTTTTATGCTTCTTCCACTGATACGCTGTGTTACTGTTAACCCGAGAGGGAAAATAGGAATTCCCTCCGATCTCCGATGCTGCGAAAGCTATGATCGGCTCACAGATTTTTTTTTCTCCCTCCCACCCGCGGCTTGGCTTGTGACGTGTTAGGAGAAGTGGGATGGGAGCGTTCGTAATCGATATGCTGAGTGTCCATGCTTTGGCAAAGTTTGTTGCTGCGCATGCACGGAGGTGGATGCGCATTCGTTTAGAAATATCTCCCTCCCAATACCGCTTGGCTCCCATCCGTAAGCGCAAGCGTAAGAACAACTTTCAATCACAAACACGTGTTGATGAAGTTGTCCAGTGTAGTTTGAAGTTGTGAAATATTAATTTGAAATGTCGAAAATTAAACATAAACAATATAATAAAGTTTTCCTTGATTCTTTTACAAAGGAATATTCTTGTATCGTCAAATCACGAAGGGGATGCAATTTTGCTTTTTGCTCCGTGTATAGGACCGACATCAAAATTGCGTATCAAACATGAATAATCTTGCTAAGTATCAAACATAAATAATCTTGCAGACAAATAATTTTCAGTTGTTGTTGTTGTGTGTGATTATGGCAACGCTACACTAGGGCGATCAGCCAGGGGGGGGTGCCTTGGTAGGACTTTCTAAGGGGTTCTAACGCGTATTCACGTTACATCTGGAGAAAACCTACCAAAACTCCGGATCGACAGCTGCGCGATGGGACCCGAACCCGGGACCTTCACACTTCAGCCATCTACCATTTTCAGTGGCAGAACCACTTGTGCCATGGTGAGGCCAAATCATTTTCAGATATAGTTTATTTTTTAAATTTATTTCCAAATATGTACTCACATAAAGTATGTGGAAATGATGTTTGCAAGCCAGTAGATGAAATCAGGGATGAGCTTCAATCTCAATTTTGCAAATTGATAATTTGGCCCGAGGAAGTTCAATCAGAAGAAAGAATGGGCTAAAAATTGAGATTGAGAAAATTAACAGCTGCTAGTGGGAAATTTAAATATGATCGAATGTTATGCTAAGCATATTGACTATACCACACAGTAATGCTGCTTGTGAACGCTTGTTTAGCAGTGTTAAGAAAAATAGAACACTATTTCATAGTTTTTTGTCTAATGAAACTTTGGGAGACATTTTAATTGCAAAAAGTAAACTCAAAGGCCATTGCTATGAGGAAGACTTTGATAAGGATTTTTTAAAAGCAGCCAAATCAGCTACTTATGAACATTTGTACTCTAAAGATACCAAATAAATGCCCCTCCTTTCCTATATGTGCATATGTATTAAAAATAGTGTACTAAATCTGAATAGTAATTTTAAAAATTGTGTTTGATTACATAGGCATATTTATTGCATTACTGCGTGACACCGTGGTGTTGTAAGATTTTCAAAAATTGCATGTTGGCAGGTATGATAATGATTGCTAGAACAAAAGAACAGAAATCAATAAAACTAACGCAAAATAAGGCAATTTTATATTTTTATGTACTCTATAGCTTAATAATTATTATCAAGTATGTCGTATTAAGAATAGAGATTGCTGACTTACCATTAGTATCCATAAAAGGCACAAAACATCTTAGTTTCTTCTACTTTTCCGTATGATTCTAATGCTTTTAACGGAGAAAAGTCCATCCTCTCTTGTGACGTCACAACACCTCCACGCGTTCAGTACCCAGGCTCGCCTTGTAATTGTCTACTCTCCCCCTCCCTTCCCAGGGGCTCCGGTTAGCTCCAAAAGCACTGATCTTTACATTCAGCTGTAATCGCCTTCTCCTATATGTAGTTTTCAGTTTTCTACTGTATTTCCCTCCTCCTGCCTTAAAAATCCCCTGAAGGGGTATCGTGCCGGGCAAACAGGTCAGCAAGAAAGCTCATGAGATTAGCAGGACGAGAGAGGTGTTTACACTCCTGCTTGCTGCCGTGAAAGTGGGCTGAGTGTAAATGAGGGGTGAGATGTTGCAGAGAGAAGCACTGTTGCATTTGTTGATGGGAGGGTCTCATCTTGGGCTTTCCCGCACTTCAGTAGTAAAATAATACAAAAAAGTTCAGTACACAAATTCACTACACCGAAGGCTTGGGGAGAGGCCATCCAGAAGTCCATGATGACAAATACAAATCTGGGAATGGACATGGACCCAAAAGGGGCGCAATGAGAAATACATTCTACATTTGTTTCTAATCGAAGTTGCCTGGTAAGTAAATGAGTGATCATATGGAAAGGTAGACCGTGCCCCTTCCTTAGGTGTTTCTGAAGTTAGTTTTTTTTTGTTCAATACTGAAGTTTGTATTGTTTTAGTACAAGGACAGTCCAGTATTTTACAGACTTAGTATTGACTCTTGAAAAAAAGGGCCGCCAGGAGAGGAGGGGGAATTTCAAAAGGGGCACCCTGTTCTCAAAAAGGGCACTCTGGGGTTACCCGAGAATGTACAGGTAGATAACATATAGAAACTGGTTTGAAACAATCTGATCCCCGAAACTTTAACATGTAGAGTTGTAATATGTGTTCTGACTTACAATGCATAAAGATTTTTTCCAATTTGTCTTTTAATTTTTGTTCCTCCATTTTATCACACTGTCACTACTGGTTTTGTTAACAAAATTATAAATTTCAGGGGCACGGCCTTGATCTCTGCAAATAAATAGTTCTTTACATAAAGTACCGGTTTTTTTAGCTTCCTTTCAACAAAAGGCAGATCAATTTATGGGACTTACATAAAAACCTTTATTACTCTAACATAAATCATACAATTCCAACGTCAGTTTTATCAGGCGTCCAAAACAAAAATAGTCCCAACAAAATTTTTTATAAAAACCAAATTAAATCTTTAGAATCCTTACACCTCTCGTTATTGTAACGTGCCCCCTCATTCTCAAGTACATGTTTTATACTTCAGCTCGAGTCAAATTTCCCAGTTTTATTACCATGGAGTTTGGTGCGTTCGTTAGTTCATCATCACATAATGCGTTGTTAATATCGACAGAACTTTACTACTCCCATTGGGGAAAGCACATCCCTCACGGGAGTGACGATGCTGCTGAAAGAAAATCTTTGTTTACGATCTTTTATCGACATGTACCAGATTATCCGGATCACTGTATTATTAAATTTTTTTTTTAAAAACAGGTTCGAAAAATAAATAATTATAGCCTCATAATACACAGTAATAATTCAATTTACAATATATGATTATATGACAATTTACAATATACGATTCAATATAAAAATTCATAAACCTGATCCTACTTTATTAAGAAGGATCTAACTTGAGCCTGGATAATGCATCAGCGTTTCCATGTTGATAAGTAATTTTCAAATTCTATTGCTGCAATGCTGAAGTCCACCTTGTTAATTTGGCGCTGTGTGGAAGGCCAGCTGTCAAATATGTTAAAGGGTTATGATCTGATACGATCTGGATTTCCCTACAGTTTCTACTTCCACATTTGAAACTGTTTCTTGCCATAATTGTTTATTATGATAAAGTTCAATGTTCTCATTTAGCATCTCAAAAGCTGAACGACTTATTAACATATCACTGGTAAGTTTCTTTGAAACGGCACACATCATTGCTGCATCGCCATGTTTACCATCGTGGATTTTCATCTTATATGTCCGAAGTGGAGCTGTTTCATTATCGCCAAAAGCGGGCAATAACTCTATTTGTCCTTCTCCTTCAAAAGGCATATCATGTACTAATTCCTCGCGAATTACAGATATCTGTGCACCAGAATCCACTATACCATTAAAAATTGATTTTCCACATTTGATTTTAATCTCAATTAGGTCATCCAATTTTTTGTGATTACTTGATTCAGATAATGGAACGGAGATCTTTGCTGTCAACATATCTGTTTTCTCGGCTGTTTCAGTGCTTACAGTATTTACTTTGGGTTGTGAAATTTGTCGAGTAAAAGTATTGTTTTGAGTATTCGTCATATTGCTTTTAAATTGTCGTCCTTGCCCACAGAAATTAGACATATGCCCCTCTTTACTGCAACTAAAGCATGTGGGGTTAAATCTGCGTTTAACCTCACATGCTTTATCTTGACGTTTCTGAACGACGTCTAAACGTTTTATCTTGACGTCTAAACGTTTCATCTTGACGTTTCTGAACCCACTTAGGAATGGTTTGAGACTGAGACTTCGACGTCATCCTAGCTCCTTGTTCCATTGGACGCTCATAAGTTCTCTCATTACCTTTTTTTCGAATCACCTCCCCACGACCTCTTCGCTGAATCATGGACGTTAACATATTCGTCTAGTTTATCTGCTAACTCAGACGGGATTATCAACTTAGACCACTGGTCCAAAAAATGCTCACGCATTCCATGTGGAACTCTCCTCTTGATTTGGTCAGCGATAATTAATTTCTTCAACCCGTCATACTCCTAGATTTCTAATCCCTTTACCCACTCTTCAAAATAGTTAGTTATTTCAAAACAGAAATCTCTCCACGTTTTCTCTGGCACTTTTTGATGGGTCATAAATTTCCTCCTAAAACTTTCAGGGCTTAATTTAAATCGTCTTAACAAAATCGATTTTATATACTCATAGTTTTCTGCATTCTCTACTGGTTCTCTATTAATCAACTGAACAATTTCCGTTGGTAATAAATTTAATAAACACAAGACCCATTCCTTGTTATCTACTTTCAATCTATTAACATGATTTTCAAACATCGTTAAATAGCATGTAATATCAGATTCGCGCGTGTCAAACTTAGGTGTGTACTTGAATAATTCTAACCTAGCTTTCCCAGCGTCTCTAAAATTTTCGTCTCTAATGTTTGTTGACAAGTCTATTCTACTATTTACCTCGATTTCCAATTTTCTTACCTCAAATTCTCTCTGTTCTCTTTCTCTTCTTTCTTCAAATTCTCTTTGTTCCCGTTAAAATTCTCTTTGCTCTCTTTCTCTTCTTTCTTCAAATTCTCTTTGCTCCCGTTGCTTTCTTTCTTCCATCTCTCTTTGTTCCCGTTGTTTTCTTTCTTCAATAAATGAACTAAGCATTTCCTTTACCAATTCTAAATCTTCTTCATAAGTATTACTACTGGTAATCATTTTCTTTAGATCCGGTAGTAACAAACCAGGTGAAGGATTTTCACCGATCTCTTCCGCAAACTTAACTAAATCTTCCTTCTTTCCCTTATTTAAAAACGACATGACTTCTCACAACTAAATAACTTCTCCACTTCCTAGGTTCTGATCCTATCGCTGCTGCGCCAGTACGTGTTTTTTAGCTTCTCTTCAACAAAAGGCAAAGCAATTTATGGGACTTACATAAAAACCTTTATTACTCTAACATAAATCATAAAATTCCAACGCCAGTTTTATCAAGCGTCCAAAACAAAAACAGTCCCAACAAAATTTTTTATAAAAACCAAATTAAACCTTTAGAATCCTCGCACATCTCGTTATTGTAACGTGCCCCCTCATTCTCAAGTACATGTTTCATACTTCAGCTCGAGTCAAATTTCCCAGTTTTATTACCATGGAGTTTGGTACGTTTGTTAGTTCATCATCACATAATCCGTTGTTAATATGAGACTGACGCGCTGCCTACTGCGCTACCGAGGCTCAGTTGTTAATATCGATGGAACCTTATTACCATGGAGTTTGGTGCGTTCGTTAGTTCATCATCACATAATCCGTTATTAATATTGGAACTTTACTCATAATATTTTTGTAAATAAGTGACTGGCTTCATAGTATTATGTCTGTCTAAGGAGTTGACCCCCACACTTGATTGTGTGCCTGAAACAACTGCCATTAAAGTTTATAACTTGCACCATTGACCAAACCGTTTATGTGCATTAGATTTGATTCTGTTCATTACATGGCATTGTAACTATGTGTATAGGAAGTTTCAGTTGTGTAACAACTTAACTTTTGAAGATTTAGCGTAAACTAATTGCATAGCCTCTTCTGAATCCAGTGTGATGCTGTTTATTATGAGGTATTTTAGCTAACAAGAGAGAGCATAGCCTCACAAAACTCGATATAATATTACTGCCTTAAGGTGTTCACCCCATAAAATAATAGCATCTATCTAATGAGAGGTCAATTTCGAGAAAAAAGTCTGAAAATTCATACTTAACCAATAAGCTTGTTTAGTGTGTGTGTGTTGAAGTAGCCTGATTGGTAGAGTGCTTGCCTTCCACCTAGACATCTTGGGTTCCAGATTGAGCTCAACTTTTCTTTTTTCTTCCAATTCAATTAATTATTCTTAAATTAAAAAATCTATTATTCACAATCATGAATTATTTTATTTTTTAAGTTTTTTTAAATATTAAATGATATTTTAATTATTATAACTACTATTTTTCATTTTAAAATACAAAATAACTAATAATCATAATAATACTTAGAAATAATAAAACCTAATCAGCCGCTTAAAATAGCCATAAAACTTTCATTTAGATTCTACCTCAGGCTGGGCAAGTTCTTGACGGTTTTAACCATGGTTTAAACTGTCATGTCAAAAACCTTAAATATTGTTTGATTGTTATTGATTATTAATATTAATCTACTACAAATATTGACTGTAGTAAAAATACTAATTGATTTCTTCAAAATTGCACACATTGTGAAATATTATAATATTAACTTTTAAGAAATATTGTAAACATCTTTTATATATTTTTTTATCAAGCATGTTGTCTAGAAACAGAAAAGAGAGTGGGAAAGTAATTTTATTACATATCTAATATGTTCAAAACATTATTCTTGCTGTTATAACATTAAAATTCTATATTATCTATCTGCATCAAAAATTAGGACTGTCCTTAAAATATTCCATGGCTTGTAAGTTTCCCACATTTAAATACTAATACCATTTTGTGATAAATTTCAATGCTGCATTACATTTAATACATTGGTTACATTCAATAAATTGGTAATCTATTTTGAATGGGAAACTTTAGTATACTGATAATTAAAGGTGTTTATCTTTATTTTATTTTATTTAAATGACTGAAATTATTATGTTGTTTGTTTTTGCTTAAAACCCTTTCAATTTAGGTATTTAAATTAAATAAGTTTAATATTTGCTTCTACAGGAAATGTTTAGCCATACTTCAGTTTGAAAATTTTGAGACTGCTGAACATTATTTATATATTAACTTTCCCTCCAAATTTTATTTACTTATACAAAGAAATGCACACTACAGGCAATTATTAATGAGTCCAATAATTGTCATTTGTTGAGGAATAACTGTCATTTTTAATTTAATTATTTTTCAATATAATTAACTTTAATTATGTATTTAGTTTAATGCAAAATGAAAATATACTGCACAATTAGTTTACATATTGTTCTCTTTCTTTTATGGATTAGTTTTTGACAGTTTTCGATGGTTTAAACCAGTTTTTGATGCTTGTCATGTGAAAAACCCAACCCTGTTCTGCCTCACCAATTCCAACCACCATCCCACTTGACATTTATGGGAGGGAGGGGTGAAATGTTATCCTATTATCAATAGCAAGCAGTGTTTTTTGTATTACTTCAAGAGTGTGTACCTCCTCTGTCTTTTGGAATAACAAGACAGTTTTTGTTTTGTTTTAAAGTGCAGTATAAGAGCTTTGTCATTTTTAGGTTTTTATCACTTGTCCCAAATAACTTTATAGGGGGATGAAAAAGCACATTTTTAAATTGTTTGAAAGTTTAAGAAATTTTTTTTCCGGATGAAGGACGTCTAATAATGCCTTATTACTTTTTTTTTCCTGCATGTAGTATTGATATGCAAGTTTCGGAGGGGAAAAAAAATTGGTTTGTCACTGAAAGTCCTTCTTTTTTTTTTTTTTTTTTTTTTTTTTAATGCCTAAAATGACAAAAATTATTAGTTTGTGAACTTTAGCTATTGAACTACAGCTTTTAGAAAATGAGCCTAAAATGGCAATTTTTACTCATGCGCGGAGCAAACAAATGGTTATATCTGAAGTACAATTTTTTTTTTTTAAGAAATAAAAAAACTGTTTTGGGATACAGAAGATAGGTAGGTACATATCACCTACAAAATTTCTTGAAAATAAAAAATGGTGCGTCACAGCCCATTTGTCGAATTAACATGGAATGACCCTGAAGAAAAAAATATAATTACAATTCTGAAGTATTCATTTTGAAATATTATCTTGATTTTGAAGTACAGTGAAGGATGATTTTGAAGTATAGTGAAGTTTTATTTAAAATATATTGCATTATTCTTTAGAATGCATTATTTAAAGGAAGATTCTATTAATATTAATATGCTGTGTGAGTAATACCTTATTTTTGCATGAGTTCAAAAATAAGTAAGACTAGATTAAAGATTTGCTAATCAAAATATCAATGAAACTGGATAATTTTATAATATAATTTTTGAGAATTTTGGGTTAATTTATATATTTGTTTTGCAGAATTTGAAAAAATGTCAACAAAGTTACAGAATGTAATGGCCTACGAAGAGTCGAATGTAATGGCCTACGAAGAGTCATTTGATGTGATGCTTGTTGTCCAAGGACATTCATTCATGGTTCACAAATTTGCCTTGGTTGCAGCTTCACCTGTGTTTGCCACGATGTTTGAGTACGACACACCTGAGAATAAGACAGGGCTTGTGAACATTGATGACTGTGATGTGGATACCTTCGTCACATTCCTGGAATACTTATACACTGGTACAATGACGGAAGACATTTCGTTTGATGATGCTCTTCAGCTGTACCACACTGCGCATAAGTATGATGTGCACGGTCTAAAGCAGTCGTGTCTACAAACCCTCCGTGGGAAAATCACAACAAGGAACGTCACTGAGGCTGCAGAGCTGGCCAGGCAGTACAATGAGCCGGGACTGATGTCCTATGTGAAGGACTTTTTTGCAAATAACTTTGGTAACATCTTGTCGACGAACTTAAAAGAAATGATGTCTCGCACAAAGACATTTGATGTGATAGTTGTTGTCGAAGGGGAATTATTCATGGCGAACCAGTGTGTCCTGGCTGCTGGTTCACCTGTTTTTGCTGCTACGTTCAAGCATAACATGTCTGAGAGTCAGACAAAGATTTTGCAATTTGATGATTGTAACATAAAGACTTTCCTAACCTTTATGAAATACTTATACTTGGGCACATTGGCTGAAGACATCTCATTTGATGACACGCTTCAGCTGTATCGCATTGCGCACAAGTACGTCGTCTGGGGTCTGAAGCAGTTGTGCCTGCAAAGCCTACGTAAGAATATGACAGTGCAGAATCTCACTAAGGCTTTAGATCTAGCTAGACAGTATCAAGAGTCAGAACTGACGTCCTATGCCATGTCCTTTTTCAACAAAAACTTCAACGAATTTCAACGAACTTGGAAGACATGATGATCTATGTGTAGTCCAGGGGTGTTTGTGGTCCAGTTATATCCAGAATTATGTTATTTTAAGGAAATTGAAAAATGCACTAAAAATTATGCTGAAACATTCCATTTTTAACCTTTTACCATCCTTGTGAATGATTATTTTTTCTTGAGCATCTTTATTTAAATTTCCAATGCCTTAAGATTAAAAGTTGAATTTATGGTAATTAATTTTTTTCAGATTTATGATGGTTAAATTTTTGGCAAGTTTGATTTGATTTTTTGGTCAAGCTCACGTAAATGATCTGCAAATGTTTGTGAAATATTTATTGGCAACAGCTAATGAAGATTAATACTTACTGTTTATTAGATTCAAAATGGCAGAATTAGTTGTAATTTTAGTATTATTAATTAAAATTAATAAAAAATACTTTAAGTCAAGAATCTGAACAGAGTAATCTTTAAATATTAATATTTTTATGTTTGCAGTAAATGTTTTATTAATAATTAACCGATCTATACAGTAGGAAGTCCGAAATCCGGACGTCCAATAACTAGAAAGATCCATAATCTGGATCTTTTAATTATTTTTTTTTATTATTACCCCTTCCCCACTCTCTAAAAAAAAAAAAGAAAGAAAGAAAGAAAAATCTGCTTTTCTTTTAGGTATGATTTCCGATCATACTGTCTTTTGAATAAGCTAATGTAGCTTATGGGAATGAAAAAGCGCCAGGCATTTGAATTCTTTCCTCCTCCTCCTCCTCCTCCCCCCCCCCACCCTTTTCAAAAATCCACACGTTAGCTGCACCCACCCCACAGACAGGGCCGGCCCTAACAGTTTTGCCGCCCCGGACAAAAATATAAAATGCCGCCCGCCCCCCCCCCCCCCCCCCAACACAGTTAAATTACTACTAAAAGAAATATTGTTCACATATACTGTTTTTATGCCTATGAAACTTGAATGGCTCTTTAAACATAACACTGCATAAGAGAAACCATAGTTATTAAAAACCACACATTAAGCTAAAAACCAAAAGAGAGAAAAATCAAGAGGTTTTTTTTTTTTTTTTTTTTTTACTTCTGCAAAATTCCTGACTTTTTCTCTTAAATCAATTTTTCAACTAATTCATGTTCGATAGCCAATGTAGTTAAATTATTTAACCTATCTGGAAGAGTTGTGGAACATAAGAAATTTTTAGTTAACTTTAATTTTGAGAAACTCTTCTCTGCTCTTGCCACAATTATCGGCAAAGAAAGCGAAATTCTCAAAGCAATAGCAAGATGTGGTGTAAAATCTAGAGTTGAAATTAGCTTTAAAATTTCAACTGAGCTTTCCTTTTTGCCTAATAAGGCCAACTGACACTTTCATTTACTGGATCAAGCGCATTTTTATTCCCTGATTCCCCATCGGTCAGCATTCCAATTCCAATTGTTTACTCTATAACCCTTTGAGGCGCAACCCTTTCCCAATGCTGAAAAAAGGGCAGCCGTTGAAATCGCTTGACTTAACTACCAGCAAGATGGCAGACGATCGAAACGTTCATCGCGTGCCACAGATCTAGAGACCCTTTTTTGACGACAGCTGGCTGACCTTTTTTCAGCATTGGGCAATCTATCCAGCTGTTCTCGCATTCTTCCATTTTTTAGCAGATGTCAGTGCTGTTAAAAATAATCGTGACAGTTTTTTTATGGGAAATGACTTGGTAAAAAGTAAAGGATTCTCATGGAGCTATGTCACCCCCAACTATTTTTATAGAAATCAAATCTATTCTTCGTGACTGGTAACAGTCAAAATGTCAGAGTTTGGTGTTCCCAGAGCGGGAACACTGCGCGTTAAAGGGATAAACAGTGTTAACACTATTACAATTACACTGTATTACAATGTTTAATTAGCACTGAGTATCTTTTAACTCATATATGCCCTGCAAAAATTTAAAATAATTACATTGGGTACTTATGAAATTAAATCTGCACTCTAAGGTATTAATCGCTTTGTTTACTGTAAAAAAAAATAAAACTATCGGGAATTTTAATTTAGGATCTTTCACCAGATCATCGGATGTTTCGCAATCAAAATTAATAAGCTATGTGGCTGAGTAAACTCAGTGTTAGCCAGAATACTATCTCGTTGGTCAGTTCTCTTGCATAACAGAATATTTCATTTAAAATTACATCCATTTGAAGATCCTTTCAAAAAATCTTTACAGTTTCTTAAGAGTTCTAGAGCAGGTGGTAAATCGTTGTCTTTTGACTGCAATAGCTTTCTTAATAGATTCACGCAACTGAAGATTTTGTACCAAATAATAATAGAGCATAGGAACATGAACTGTTTGAGAGAGTTAAATAATCCTGAAACCAAATCACTGGAACAAAAACTTAAAATTCTTTCATCAATTTTAGCCTCATTGGAATTAGATTTGTCAATACCTTTATACCTTACTAAGAATGCGATTTTTTTGGCACCAGGAATGCGATCTAGAAATATGGGAGAGTATTTGGCTTGTTGAATTTCATTAACAAAGTGTAATTTGAATCTCAACTGGAAACGTTGTGGTTGTGAAAAATCTATGCAAAATGTGTAAATAATTGTTTGCACATCACATATAAACAACTGAAGCGAATGAAATGAAATTTATTGCAACACCAAAAGTGGCAACTTAATTTAAACTGCAGGTGCTAAAATATTTCTAATTCGTTTAAAAGTTTTGAGATTTGAAACTGTTGTTTGAAAACTGTGCGTAAATGTATGTTCGCCCTTTGTTAAAAAATGACTCAATGGAATAGAATGAAATTTAGAATTATATTGAATGGTAAGTTAATTGAAACAATAGATACCAAAATTGTTTTAAATAATTCATAGACTTTGAGATTTTGTGAAAATTGCTTTAAAAGTTTGTTCTGGCATCCATCAAAAACAGATTAAGAGAACAGAATGAAATTAGGTCATACGGGTAACAAAGCATGATAGACAAGATTTGTATAAATTGAAAGGATTTGTAAAAGTTGCATTGTATTTTTTCTTTTCTTTTTTAGGGGACAGGGAGAGAGGGGGAGGGCGTCTGGAGATAATACAATAGGTGGCTGTTCGACTTAAACAAATTACGTCGATTTCTTCTTTAAAATTATTATTATTTTTTTAATTTTGAGAAAATTGTGCAAAAATTTTACAGGCATAATATTAAAATTTCTAAAGTTAATAGAACAAAATTCAGTTACTGTCGAGGAGATATAGTTAAATAAAATTGTTTGAATTCTTTCTAATTAAATATATATATTATTGAGAAAATTTTGTTTGACCACTTTGTAAAAACAACTAAAAGACAAAACGGAATGAAATGAAACGTTGTTAAATAGTAGGCGGTTAGTAAATTAAAATTACAGGATTTGAATTTTCTACAAGTTTGAATTAAAGTATGATGTAAACGTTGATTTAAAGTTTTCCACGCATCAAGTAAAATCCTCAAAATATAATTCAATCAGACGTTGCAGTGTTAAATATAGGCTACTTGCTATTACAAAGCATTTTCCAGATATTCTCTTTTCGGTTTAATATTCATTGAAGCTCATTCACTAAAAGAAAACGTTAATTTTGAATGTAAAGCATTTTCTCTATTGACAGTTTGTCTCAGTAGTTTGTTACTCTCTAACCTGTAATCTTTGAACAATACGCAAGAGTTATAACTTTGCTTTCTATATTTCTGCCAGTATGCTAATTCCATTTTTTTGTACTCCTACAATGCAAACAATATTTCGCACGGTTAGTAAAAACCCATCAATGACGGATGGGTACCTCAGCTAGTAAAGTTATATAGAATGATATTCTTCGGAATATTTTTAACAATTCTTTTGCTAATACAAAATGTATTTTTCAAATTCGAGCCAAAATGCCACCCCTAAAATTTGCCGCCCCGGACAGGGGTCAGGTTTGTCCGGCCCTAGGACCGCCCCTGCCACAGAATGGAGAATGTGCTAATAAGGCACATCAGCTGATACGGCTCTGCTCTTCTGTCCTCCCTACCTCACCCTCTGTCTGAGAACATGTTTGGATAGAATGGAATGCGCTAAATTCTGAAAGGCTCTTTAGGAGGCGCTTGAACATAGTGATAAGCTAAGCAGCATTCCGCGAGTGCAGATGTTAAAGATTGCTCTTATCGCTTTTAATTTGTTTGCTTACGTTAACTGTTTCTAGATATGGCGAAAAGAATTGTTGACTACGATATGCCTTCTGGATCGGTGAAAAGAAAACATGTCTCTTTGTCCATTAAGCAAAAAGTAGAACTTCTGCAAAAAATTCTCTACATTACAGCTGACTCTTTGTTTGATTTTATTTAGCAATTACAGTAAAAGCCTGATTATCCGGCATTTCTAAAAGCATTAAGCATTAGACATCACAATTACTTTTAACTCTTTCCGGGCGGCTTCTGAATTTCGAATTAAAGTCGCATTACGTTCCATATTATATTATTTTCTGCATGATGACGCCATGTATGTGCATTTGTTGGTGAATTTTGCACGGACGCCTATACGCGGCCGGGCAAAACCCTTCCCATCCGGAAAGAGTTAATTTATTGTAATATTTTCCCCAAATATTTGATCTTTTATGAAACACTGTTAAACTTTTTAATATAAACATTTATCAGCATTCTAAAGCATTTCCAGATGGATTTCCTATTCCCCCCACTCCTTTCCAATGCCTTTGTTGAGGTACTTTTTTTTTTTTCCTTTTTATTTTTTTTTTTCTTCTTTCTCTTTGTTGTTGTTGTTTAACAAGCTCAGTTATCCAGAAAATTTGCGTATTTGTTATTCTGTGCTTTCTGCATAACTGAACTTTTATGTATTTTAACTTTAAAGCTTAACACCTGTCAATTTATATTTATGATCCATAATCCGGAAAAATCCAACATCCAGAATCGCCGAAGTCCCGAGGATTCCAGATTTCGGACTTTCTACTGTACTAGATTTTTGATAAACTTTATCTAAGTATAACATTTTACGAAAAGACTTTATAAATGGAAATACGTATTTTTATTTAAATTAATCTTTCTGTGTGTGCATATCAGAAAAAAGTTATTAATATGTTCATTGATTGTTGCAAGTATAGGTGAAGAAAGACGCTATTTGTGCCAAACACTTTTCAGGTTTAATTTAGAAAGTACCACAATCATCCCTGGTACTTATGCAATGTGATACTTATTGTACAAGGAAGCGTCATTTTCATTGCTCACATGTTTACCCTTCTTTACTGCCATGTTTGATTAGGCCTTTTAAGCCTAGAATTTTTTTAAACTGAATAATATATTCACAAATAAAAATAAAATATTTTTTATCCAGGGATGTGCCAGCTGCTCCAATTGCTTCAAATTGTGCCAAATCAATCCTGATGTGCCAATCTGCTACATTTTTAATTTTTCCATGTATGTTTAAACGTTTGTAAATCTCCCGAATTTTTACAAAAGTCATCACACATTCTAAGCATTCTAATTTCAAACTTTTTCTATTAATCTTAAAAATGAATATTTTTTCTTTGGCCTGCCTTTGTTTAAACCTCCGATGCCTTAAGAGTAAAAATTGACCTCTGTTTTAAATTTAATTTTATATAAATTTGTAATTTGTTGTTACCAAATTTTTTATTAGCTGCTGATGGTAGTTAACATAGTTTAGTAAATATTGTATTTTTGATGTAAAATAGGTATTTTGTATAGCAATATATAAAATAACTGAATTTTTTATTTATTTCATAAGCATCTTCCCCCCCCCCCCAAAAAAAAAAAAAAAGAAAACTGGATTTTGTTATAAGCTAAGAGTTTTTAAGAACCTCCTTAATTTTCATTTTTTTTTATTGGCATTCTTTAATGACTTTTCTCTTTCCCTCCAAAAATAAATTTTGTATTACAAAATTGACATTCTTATGCTCCAAAAGTTACTTTTTCTTGCTCCACAAATTGCTCACAAATTTAATTTCAGCTGGCATATCCCTGTTTATCCTGTTTGTGTTCAAATTATTTTTTCAGTGTTATTTACTACGAGGTATGCAAGGTTAATTTTTTTTTATTCCTGTAATAATTGTATAGAGCAGTGTTTTTTAACCTGTATGCCACAAAAGATTGTCTAATGAGAGTTTTTGAAAAAAATTGTTAAAATTGCATGGTGTCATATCAGTGATATGATGTTTTCTATTTATCAAGTGCTGTCTAGTTCACCTTCACTGAGCTATACACCACTGAGCACTAAACTTTTATTTCATAGCATGGAAAACCGTGCTGCCTTGTTTTTGAAAGAGCTGTTTGCAGCAAGACTTAATTATCTATAATATATTATCTATATATTATACATATTAATTATCTATAGCAGTGTAAAATTTCACTGCTATATATAATTAATTAATATGATCTGTCAGATATTGTTGTAGGTTTAAATCAGTGTATGTCTCTGGACAAATATTTTATATTATAAACATAATAAAATCGAAATATTGTTAAAGATTAACTGATACACACCTGAATCACTGAGTTGTGTTACTATTTTCAAGAAATAATCTTTGTATCAATGAAAATTACATTGTCACCTTTGTCCACTAAAAAGTAATTTCATATTCCGTTTTTAACACTACCATTTTCAACCATCAAATGAATACTGAAGTCATTTCTGTAGTTTTCAGACATGTAAAATAAAAATACTAAGATTTTTAATGCCATTCTAGTTATTTTGCATTTAATTTTGTAGATGATACCTTTCCTTAAAATATATTCAGGATCTGAACCATTTTATTATACTTTTTGAAGGATTTTTAAAACATAGGAAGAAGTGGATCTGCTTTATCTTTTTTTGAAAAAAGAGGCGAAAATTGTTGTGCAGTAATCTGCCTCAAGAATTGTGATTGAAAGATTAGTGAGGTTGGTTGTTTGCATTTAATTTTATTAGTCTTGCAGTTATGTGTACAAGTCATTGTTTGCTATGTTGTTGGGAATCAAGTAATTCATATTTATGGTTTATCTCTTAAATTCATTTTTACAGGCCAGGCTGATATGACTTATTGAGGCCTGAGCTTGAAAAAATTTGGCCTCAATTCTGATTTCTAGTGACTGGTGTTCTTGATGCTTTCCAAATACCTGAGTCTTGATACTGAGAGGCATACGTATGAGTATGGACTGTATCATCTAGATCAGGGGTTCCCGAAGTGTGTGTTGCGGCACAGATAGCTGAGGGGTACTATGAAGTGCCCATGACCATTAAAGTACTTGTTTGAATTTTAAACTATAATTGTATTAATTAGGTTGTGTTCTTATTACTTCATTTGGACTTTGCAATCATACAAATATAAAATGTGTATATATATGTATAACAGCAGTATACTGAAGGGGGGGAGGGCGAAAAATAATTAGCTTCCCTTCAGTCTAATGCTCTGCAAAGTTTCCTATTATCTGAGTTAATGTAACATGTGTGTTATCATAAATTTCATAAACAACCGGTGTTTAAATACCAAATCAATTTATTAGCATTAAAACAATGTTTATGAACAGCGTTAATTAAAAGAATTACAATGTTAGTAAAAAATAACTACACTACTGTAAAAACACTACTATAAGAAATTATGAAATAAAATTAACACAAATGTTAATTCAATGAATTGATTAGCTCTATTAATGTATTCAAACTTAAGTTCAATTATATAGTTAAAAATAATTAATGATTTCTTTAAAAAATTAATTGCTATTATTTAAATTAGAAGTTTTCATACATAGCTGCATTTGAAAAAATAGTAAACATTTAAAATTAAAATATAAGTTTTATACAAGCCACAGAATATCTATGATGTCTTCTTCAATTTCTTTCACTTCGTCTGGTAGTACCAGAAAATGTCCCTAACTATTAATTGGACTTCATGTTTTTTTTTTTAAGCTTAGTCAGTCTTTTTTAAGGATTTTATCCTTTTCTGAAATCTGTGGAGAGGAAAACATGTTTTTGCCTAAAGATTTCTTAAAAGATAGATAAAGATATTTATCACCAATGTCCTACACAGCTACTGGCTTCAAATAATTATCATACATACTCAAGGATACAGTTTCATTTTTTAAATAATTCTGTGCATGTGCCTGAGGTAGGATCTTTATCTTGTTTGTATTGCAGGGCATAAAATCATAATATCTTTATAAGAAAAGCATAAATGTTTCCAAAGGCCCACAGTCCACGCCTGTTCGTAGGTCAAAATGCATGTTGATGACCTGTTATCAAAGAAGCACCTTGTTTGTTAAAATCAGCCACTTCCAATTTTTGGATTTTCTGAAAATGAATTTAATCTTTTCATCTGAGCTTTCTTTTCTACATTTACTACATTAAAAGATTTTATATTAATTTTCCCAGGAAGAACTTAAAATTTGTGAAAACATTTATAGCATAATTATTAAAATTAAGTTAGTTGCCATGAATTTTGTCTCCTCTGACCAGTAAGGTAGAAAGCTACTGGCTGAAGAAAACGTCACTCAAACTACGCGAGAAGAGGCTTCTCCGCCAATTAACACAGTCCCATTTTCCGGTTAAGAGGCCTCTCTACTCGGCTTGCGGAGATTCACGTCCCAATGCTTTCCTATGAAGAAAAGTGCCTTAACGCCTAATAATTTTTCTCGGAAAGTATTTGGTATTTTTACATGAAATTTTCTTGTGTGAATCTTGAGAACTGTTCGCAAGTATTGCATGAATCAGATTTGGGTTAATTAAGCCGAAAGAGATTTTATTGCAATCTGAAAAGCAACACAAATTCTAAAACCGTTATTTTCATTTTTGACCATCGGTTATTTCAAAATCCCGCTCTTAGCAAAATTTTAACTTGCGTAAGTCATTGTATAGCCATCTCACTATTTTTACATGCTTTTTTCGTGTTTTTTCAATGACAACTTTTCATTATTTTCAATTAAACGTAAACGTTATATGCTATGAAATGTATGATTTCGATGCGAATTTCATCCCCCCACTTTGGTAACCATTAGTTGCGGTGATTGATGAGGTGGGCGTATATTGACCAATTGACCCCCTGTGGTGTCCTCACTTCCCACCCCAGTGCCTCCAGAAACATTCTCTTCACATTTCAACTTCGTTTGTGTGTATCTGTCTCAGTGCCTTTTGTAGTAACAACTGTTGTTATTTTACTGTTCTCAAGTCTGTCGAATACTTGCTTTGAAAAGTGTGCATTCTCCCGGAGCTCATTGATCCACCTTACAAAATGTCTCTTCGATTCAGAAATCCTTCTTACATTATTGACGCAATTAAACATAGTGAAGATTAAAAAGATTTTTTTAAAAAATTAATAAGAAATGAAATTAAAACCATCTATAGCCTTTTTTTTTTTTTCTTCTGTATGGTATTGTATGGTATTTTTTTCTTTCAGCAAATGCGATGTAAATAAGTGTATTTTTATGTGCTGTAAATACTACGCTTTATGTTAGTGTCTAATACGGAGTTCTATCAAATGATGCAGTTGATTGTTCACAGCAGTGGCGTATGCAGACTTCCTTCAAGGGGGGGGGGGGGTTATAGCCATAACTTAAAATGCGTAATAGTTAAGTTGAAAATTTATGGGCATTTTATTAAAAAATTTTTGGCAAGGGCGTTTGAACCCTCCCCCCCCCCCCCTTGCATACGCCACTGGTTCAGAGGGTGATATTTTACTTTTGGAAAACTCATTTTTTAATCCAATTCATTTATTGTATGTTATACATTACAAACAGCTGATGTGAAACGAGCACCCCTTGATTTATGTTATTTGTTTACAACTTATTGGTAGTATAGTTATCTTCGGAATTTAAACCAGAATAGCGGCTTTTTTTTTTTTTTTTCTAAGGTTTTGTTTGAAATTTTTTTTTCTCAATACATGCAATGTAAATAAGTGTATTTTTATGTACTGTAAATACTGTGTTTTATGTCTACGGAGTTCTATGAAATGAAATGATGTAGTTGATAGTCCACAGGGTCGTATTTTACTTTTGGAAAACACAATTTTTTAATCCAGTTCAAAAATTAAGAGGATGCTAGTTGAGGATAAGATGTTAAAGTGGTGATCATAAATCTTTCCTTACGAGTTCTACAAAATAAACACATTACAAATAATTCGTAAAATTGGGTATTAAAATTTCTTTGTTTTTTTTACAGGGTTTCTACGGATTTCACAGCTTTTGCTTCCCTGACATCTATCATGCTCTTCCCTGACCTTTTAAATAGCGTGCTTTCCTGAATTTTGCGTTTCTATTTTTAATTTTACATCATTTAATTAATAACTTTTTATATATTTTGCCCCTTTTTTACAAATAATAATAATAATAAACAGCTGATGTCAAAAATATTATTTGACATCACTGGATTCTAACAAAAACCATGTTTGATAATAATTTAGGATGCAATTAAGCATATTTCAACTGAAGAAGATATGTTCATAAAGGATACATTTTAAAATTATTTATAAGGTTAAATAAGAAAATGAAAATAAAACAATTTCCACAATTAGGTTCGAACAGCAAATATTTCCTTGATTTTACTACATACTGATTTTCTTGATTTTGCCGCATATTCTTGCATTTCCCTGACCTTTCTTCAATTTTTTCAGATTTCCCTGACTTTCCAGGTCTGTAGAAACCCTGTTTTATTACCACAGTTATTTTCATTACATCCAAACATAGAATTATGCGAGGGTTGGCATTACTTTTGCTTAACAATGCAAGTCAAGTGTACAGTCAATGTCTGATTGTACACTTGACATAGCTAACGTAAAATTCCTACAAGATGTTCCTCGGTCAGAAGAAACCTAGATCTCGTTTTCAAGGTCAACAATCAAAAACTGATCTTAGTAGCATTCTCAAAATTTAAGTTTATTCTCCACAGCATTTCTTGGAACTACTTGCTTTTCTACTTGAAATACTACTAAAAAGGATTGCTAGACTGTTTCTGCGATTTTCAAAAAGTAGTAAGTGGGCAGGATTCAAACAATCGGCGAGCCATATGTTGGACAACCCTGCTATACACCAATTAAATATAGAGAACAGAAAAAAAAAAAAATCTGGAGTGACTCCACTCGACTTTCCGAACACTTACGATTAAGATCATTACCAAGCATGTAAATAAATTTTAATCGATGAATAATTCAAACATATATACTAAATTGAAGCTCAATCGAATGCACCGTTTAAACACTAGCGCACTTTCAATAATTTCCCCCCCATAGGCCATAATGTAAAAGAAATCTTTGTCATAGCCCTGTAGAAAAACTATAAGTCCTGTACACACCAAAATCAATATCGGTCTTATGATGGTGGTTTATAACATATATACCCAATTTGAGCTCAATCTAATGAATCGTTTAAATGCTAGCGCACGTTCAAGAATTTCCCCCATAGGCCATAATGTAAAAGAAATCTTTAGCTCTGTAGAAAAATTAAAAGTCATATATACACCAAAATCAATACTGGTCTTGTAACGGTGGTTTATAACACATATACCCAATTTGAGCTCAATCGAATGCTCCGTTTAGGAGCTATCGTGTTCACACACACATCTCGTAAAAAACAGCATAACTGAATTCAGAAGACCTCAAAACGTGTCAATACACCAAAATCTCGAAGCCAAATTTTTTCATGATTACAATACTTTCCTTACATGGTACATGTTCGGACAAAAAAAAAAAAAAAAAAAAAAAAATCCCAAAGTGCAATAGTATTAAAAATAAATATTCAGTCATGCTGTGAATTAGTTGTCTGTATAATTTTATATTTTCTTTCAGAAAAAAATTTTTAACTATCAGTTTTGCAACCTTTATAATAATTTTTGTGCGCAATTCCTTTTCATTGGTTTGTGATAAATAGTTCGTTTGCATAGTACAACTTGTTTATTTGATTTTAAATTTTTTTTTTTTTTTTAAGCATTTGATTTGAAAAACTGAGTTTGGCATTTAGACAATAATGATGGAAATTAATATAGGGAAAATATAAAATGTACAGAGGCACAATTTACTACTTGACTCTCTAGACGAAGTAAATATCGAGAACAGGGGAAAAAAAGACTGATGAAAGCGCAACAGTATTAAAAATAGGTCATGCTGTGAATTAGATGTCCCTATACTTCCTTTCAGAAGGAAATATTTGAGTGTTAATTTTGTAATCAGTATAGAAATTTTTGGGTGCAATTTCTTTTCATTATCTTAATTTGTGATAAAATTATGTATAATTTGTAGTGTTTATCAGATTTTTAAAATTAATAATTATTTCTTTTTGAAAGTATTTGATATGAAAATTGAGTTTGTTATTTTTCATAATTATAATTTTACTGCCAAAAACGTAATCTAAAATGTGCCTATACCGTTTATTACTTATCTCTTTAGACCACTGTTTTTATGAAATAGCAACCACAGATAGATCGTTTTGTCAGTGGCGGATTAATACATGTTTGTCTGGGGGGGGGGGACAATTAGTTTGTTTTTCTCGGGGGCGGGGGGCGGTGCGTTTTGTTCGATCAATAATTGTGTTCTTTTTTCTTTTCGTTCTCTCTCTCTTTTCTGTCTCCCCCCCCCTCTTTTTTTTTTTTTTTCAAAGGGGAGAGGATGGAGGTATAATTGATATCGTAAATTATCTAATTGTCTCTTGTAATGGCCTTTATATTATCTTGTTGAATAAAAGAGCTATTAAAAATCTTGTATTTTCACATTTCAATTTCTGAAATAAAAACATGAATGCGTATTAAAAATGGAAAAATAAAACGCTCTTTTTTGTCTAACAGAATTGCAGATAATGTGTAATATTTTTATGTTACTTAATTTGACTTCTAATGGAAATTTTATTCAGCATTTTGATGTATGCACACACAAATCATAATATTGTTACTTTGAATATTTTATTATTATTATTATTGTTTTCATGAATAAATATAATTTGAAAGAATACTTTGCTATGTAATATACATTATATTTTGATACTACAGTATATATTAAACATCCCTCCATAAATATACATTTTTACGGAGTCGTGTTTGTGTATATTCAGTATTTTTAAATCATTTCAAAGTGATATTTAGAACATTTAAACTACTCATTTTTATAGTAAAAGGGGAAAAAAAAAATCCCATACAGTCCAAGTTCTCAAACGGAAGTGATAATGAGTAGCTTATTTCCAAACAACTAGGAGGGAACAGGGGTTGTGGTGTGTGCCTCCTCACTCCTGGGGATCTTCTGTAAGATGAAGACTAGAGGTGTGGTCAAGAGAGTAATAAAACTGTCACAGATTGCTATCCCCTCTTTCCCAATTTCCAGAGCATCTCAGAGGAAGCCACCGTTTGTGATTTTTTCCGTGAGTAGAGAGGCCTCTTAAAGAGAAGTTTGAAGAGATACAGTTACCAATAGCGAGAGAGGTTCTACTCCATTGTGCTGAGACGAGTGCCGAAGTGGTACGCAAGCGTAGACCGCGCGCTTGCTCCATCTCTTTCGCTCTAAGAAAATTACTAAGCCTGATGATCGTAATCAAGATAATGGGATAAACTTATCAAATTATTGTATTGTCATCGGTCCTTGATAAGTCTACAAAGCTTAAATTAAATCTGACCGTTTAAAGTGGGTCAAAATCGAGGTCAAAGGAGTCGGTTACAAACAAGCATACAGGTGAAACTTATAAAAGCGTGTTAAAAAAAGTTTGCTGCTGGCTAGTGCCGTCTCCATCTGTTTGGCGCCGTAGGCCATTGCCTAGTTTACCTTAGGTCGGGTTGTACCAGATTCGGAGGCCCCCAAAGGTAACCTCCCCAAAAATAAATCAAAACTGCATCTCATCAAAAACTTACATAGCTTTATTTAAGTCTTAAAAAATAGTATTAGAAATTTGAAATGTCTATGCATATGATAGCGCATCAGAAACTCTTAATACATGACCTATGTATATTTTTAGGTTGCTCAGTACAATACATTTTATCAAAATAGAAAACATTTCAGTTTCAATGAGTAAGATATACTTATTATTAAAGCTGGCTTGCAATTGTGTTGACATGTCTTGTCTCTGTCTGGAGCTGTGTTTTTCCAGAGACCTATTATGAACACTGAAGTATTTGGGAAGAAATTCACATGAGTCTAAAGATTAAAGAAATTTTTGTAGAACGGGGGGTGGGCTCATATATTTTATAGCTCATGGGCCCTTGTAAGGCTTCAGCCAGCTCTGCGTATTGCATTTCCATAGTTTAAATCACCCAGTCTTTGAGAACTATGCTATAATCCCACATCAGATCTCCTACTCTCGTTCAACCTCTCCCTCACCACAAGTCTCCACAGTCTGCCCGTGTCTTCCTCAACTTGGTCGTCTCCAAGACCCGCGACCACCAGATTGCTGACCTCTTCTATTGCTGTCAGCCGACTGGGCTCTCGCCTGCCGCCCAGGAGGGAGAGTGCTACTCCGGCCTCCCTGGTCAACTCGCCCGTGACGTACACTTCCTCCGGAAGCATGGTCTCCTTTCCTGCTCCCTGGCCCTCGTGACGTCGTATGATGGCATCCAGCGCCCTTCCGGTCATCAAGTAGGCCGCCGCGATGCAGTAGCTGGGCTGGTCGTGGTCGCTGGACTGGTTGCTCCTCCTGAGCACGATCCAAGTGGTTGAGTGGTGGTGGTGGTGTTGCTTGTCGAGCTTGCGATCCCACTCCACACACCACATGGTGCTGGAGGAAGAGGAGGTTTCCAGATCTGCAAAGAGAGAAAAGTCGTAGTGTGCTTAGTAGATTAAATAATCTACCAAATTAAGAATTGCCAAGAATATCAACTTGAAACTGTTCCTTTTCTCTAGTTTTAGTTAGCCAATGAATGATCAATACTGATTAATGTATTATAAAAGAAAATTGCCAAGAAGAAAAAATAATAAACACTACCTATAGTCTGATGACTTGTTTCATGAGCAATTAAAGAATCTTTTTAGAAAGAGTTTAGCACAACAAAACTGAAGAAATCGAGCAATACCTTGAATGACACACTTTCAGAAAATCTAATCCGTTAATCATAGAACCAACGTCTGAAAATTGACTAATGCTCATAATTTTTCTTTTTTCGTTGGCTCGATATGATTAGAAGTAACCAGAAGAATATCCACTTAAAATAATCTTACTTTAATAAAACATGCTGTCACGGTGTACACCTTCTCAAAAAGTATTCCAGTAAAAGTCCAAATTTCTATGTTAGCTTTATATAAAAAAATCTGATGTGTCCAACACATGACTTCCTTGCACGTCTATTAAATCAAAAATGTTTTTTACGCACTTCCTCTAAACTTATTTCTTTGAAAGAGATAAAATATCAATAATAGTAAGGTTTAGCGATTTCTAGCCAAATATTTCGATGTCGCCAAGCTGAGTTCAATTTGAAAGATTTCCTTCTAACACTTTATTTGGCGATATTTCACCAAAAGCCGACAAGCTTGAGATAGTTTGCGAGATTTTGGGGGTAGCCAAAGTAGTCATTAACCACAGACTTTCAATGAATTGAATGCATCCATACACCTTAATGTATTTAAAGTCGTTTGGCTCACCCTGTAAATAAATTCCCAGTCGATTGCTGTCAAAAAAGATATTGAAAACAGTTAGATATTACAATAGTTCTAAATACAAAAGTTCGAAATTCTACGGGTTAAAGTTTTAGAGTTATACAAAATAAGAAATAATTTTTGGCGCCAAATTTGGCGATATTTCGGCGAAACTCGTCAATGTCGACGACATTTGGCGAGATTTGAAGCATGGACAAACAATGACAGATTATCGCCAAATTTGGCGCTATTTCGCCAAAACTCGCCAAGAACGATTACAAATGGCGATACTTTGGGCATGGACCAAATGGCTATGTGACTATCGCCATTTTTGGCGAATTTCGGCAAAACTCGCCAAGGTCGAGGACAGACGGCGAGATTTTGGGCATGTACCAAACAATCACTGACTACAATTGTATTATATTGAAGATGTCCATAGACATTAAAGTACTGAAATTCTTTTCGGTGGTCCTGTAAATAAACTCTCCAGTAGATGGGAACCAAAAATCGAGATGCACAACTAGATGTTACAACAATCTTATATATCAAATTTCATAATAGTTTTTGAGATTTGAGAGTTAAATATGCACTCACGTACACCAAAAGTCGCCTGCTTGGCGACTTTTGGCATAGTTCTTGAGGGAGGCACGTGACCGTGGTCGGACCATTACTTAACTTATGTGGTAGGACGGTATTGTGCTTGAAATGAATGAATGCCCCTAAAATTGCCATTGACCGTAATGTATTGGAAATCTTTTGAGTGTTCCTGTAGCAGAACTGTAAATGATAAAGACACTTTTTTTTAATGGAGAAATTCATTTTCTAACTCTTTACAGCATATATCACTTCTGAGTCGTTTGAAATAGCCCAATACCTCTAAAAAACGCTTTGATGAATTTCGGCCCATAGAGCATAATGTATTTCGAATCTTTTAGGCGGTTCTGTAGATAAACTATCCAGTCGAATGGAACCGAAAGGGGAGGTGCACAACTAGATGTTACAACTATCCAAAATATGAAGTTTCAACATTCTACGCCTAATAGTTTTTGAGATATGCGAGTTTAATGAATTTCGGCCCATAGAGCGTAATGTATTTCGAATCTTTTGGGCGGTCCTGTACATAAACTATACATTCGATTGCGACCAAAAGGGGAGGTGCACAACTAGATCATAGAACAATCCTAAATATCAAATCTCAACATTCTACGACCAATAGTTTTTGAGATATGCGAGTTACATACATACGTACGTACGTACAGCTGCAGAAAAAAAAAGTCCCACTTGCTCTTTATTTCGCCGCCGTTCGTCATACAGGAAATTTATATATACCATTCGTTTGCAAATAACGCATACTTTAATTTGCTGTTAATTTAATTTGCATCAGGGGCCGTCTTCATATTTAATTCTGCATCAACTTCGTTTTTCTCAATGGAAACCCCATATTTTGACTTTATTAAACGAAAGAAAACCTTCAAATTACCCTAAATATAAATTTTCACCAATTTTCTACGATAATTTCCGGAGAAATTGCGAATTAATTTTTGCGCGTTTTTAAGGGACTTTCTGCAAATTGAAAAACGCTATTAGTAGGTTCAGAACTTTTCGCCTTTCATTAATTTCGCTCGCGAGAGTTAAAAGAAATTAATATTATTTTCAAGGAAAATATTGTTTCCATCTCTCTTAAAGTTTTTTGTACTGAGAATATCAAGGGTGGAATAGAATATTTAGTCTGTGGTCCAAATGACCCGTGAGTTCATAACTTCCTTGGTTCGTACACATGATTTAATGGGAAAAATGCAAAATGACTGCTCACGATTTTGAAAATCTTTGCAATTTTGAAATTGTTATTGAGTATTTCCGTTGATGGTTCTCTTAGACAGGTGAAATGTTGGCAGGAGTTAGAGGCTGCTCTCTGCTCTTCTGACTATAAGCTTGAATATTACTCAGCTATGGTCGAACTTGAAGAATGATTTCCTGATAGAAAATTTATTTGTTTGAATTTCATGTAAAAAACGCAATTACTTTTTTGCCGACCCAATATTATCACTGTGTTTGTTATTTTACTTTCTTCATTTAATACTATCGTCTACAATGTGCAATATTCTTAAGACTTTTGGCGGTATTTTAATTTATAGTTAGTCCCTTTATGGTCCCTTAACTCATGAAAATAATACATTTTATTTAATACTAGCTGCTACCCGCGACTTCGTCCGCGTCGGCTTTAGAATTAGGTCCCGACAGAAATGTAGCATGTGTGAATAACAAATATTGTTGCGACAAAAGGAACTGCATTTAAATATTATTTGCTTTTTACTTGTTTCAAATGAAGTATAATGCATGTTAGTATACTTCATTTAAAATAAGAGAATATGCACAGAGTTACTAAATTTAGATTTTTTTTTTTCAGGCATTTCGCGAATAGAGACAGTTATGACAGTATTTGCGAACTGTTTTGTAAAAGAAATATTTATGCTATATGCATGAATTTTAGTCTATGTTAATCAGGAATAGAGCAGCTTTCTATTAGTGAAAAAGTTTGAGAATCGGTTCTGTAGTTACAGAGAGCGTAATGTATTAGAATTATTTTGAGTGTTCCTGTAAAGGAACTGTTTATGCTACATGCATGAATTTTAGCCTATAATACTCAAGAATAGTGTAGCTTACTATAAGTAAAAAAAGTTTAGGAATAGGGATGGACGCGAGACGACTTTTTGCGAGACGAGACAGAGATTTAGAGCTTTTTTGCGAGACGAGACAAACATTTTTAACATTATGATATAGGGATTTTTGCGAGACGAGACAAGCTTTTCGGATGTTTTGCGAGACGCGAGACACCAATTTTTCGTCTCGCGTCCATCCCTATTTAGGAATCGGTTCAGTACTTACAGAGATGCACATAGAGCGTAATGTAATTCTTATTAGCATCCCTGTAAAAGAACTATCTGTGATGTATGCATTAAAGGTAGCCTATAACACTTAGGATGCCACCAGTGTCTAAGAAGTTCTGCTCTCAAAACTGCAAGGGGGGAGGGTGCCAGATTCAAACCCTGGTCGCGCCTAGCCGCTCCCAGTTTTCCGTGGTTTTCTAAAAAACCTCGCATAAATACGGGCTAGGATCCCTTAGAAAATCCCCCACAGAGGAATTTTCCATATAGGCCTAGGACCCTAGTGCAGTCAATCGGTCTTAATCCAAAAACAAACAATGATACTCAGGAATAATGTAACTTTTAATCAGTGAAAAAAGTTTTAGAATCGGTTTAGTAGCTACAAAATTTCCATAGAGCGCAATGCATTAGAATTATTTTGAGTGTCTTTGTAAAAGAATTATTTATGCTATATGCTTGAAAGGCTGCCTGTATGTTAATCCAGGGCATAAGCTATTTTCATTACAAATTTTTTCAAATCCGTTCAACCATTTTTGTGTGATTCAGTCAAAAACATCCAAACACACAAACGTACACATTTATATTATTGGTAGGATTTGGAAATTTATGAACTTTAAGAAACACATCTGGATTTTTCTTGGTACTTACGTATTATCCCAGCGGTCATTCCCGCCAAACTGTTTTATCGTCAAATGGGTTGCCAAACTGTTGCCAATCGTATTCAAAACCATTAATAATTTCATGTGCCCGGCATTTATTTCGGCAAAAAATCGCTTGTCTTGGCGGACCGCCGGGATAATACGTAAGTACCCTTTTCTTTACTTATGCTTTTTAATTTGGCGTAAAATCAACATAATTTCCATGTTTTTCAAATGCATGTGATTTTGCGCAAATAGAATTTCTGCTTTATTTCAAAAGCATAAATCATTTTGTGCGGGCGATAAAACGGCTTTTAATTAATAGTTTGAAAAGTAGTTAAAATTTCAAAATTTTGAGCCTCAGGTGCACTTTACCGAAGTTATGGGCTCAATCATGCTCAAATTTTCAAAGCTCTGCTTTCTGTAGATTTGTCTGGAGAACATTCATTTTTATTATTACAGATAGATAGATTTGGCATAAAACTGGCTTAATTTCCGTGGTATTTAATGTTTTTCAGATGCACGCGCGCTTATTTATTGAAGTAATAGCATTCTTGTTAGCTCAAAACATGAATCATTTGATACGGGCGAAACTCGCCAACCATGGCAATGTAAAAACGGTTTTTAATTAATAATTAAAAAAGTAATTAAAAATCTAAAATTCTAATTAACCTATAACCAACTCCAGGGTCCCCTATATATCTAAACCAAAATGCATACTAAACGATTCAGTGGTTTAGGCGTGAAAGCGTCATAAATAAACAAACAAACAAACAAACTCACTTTCGCATTTATAATATTAGTTAGGATAAATTAAACTACTGAACGTAAAAATTTGAAATTTTGCACAGCCATGTAATATTAATTTCTGTATCTATTTCCATCGAAATTTGGCTAGGTCGCTATTCATAATTTTTTTTAATATTAATTTAATAATTCATAATTCTTATTAATAATTTATTAAAAATCATAATAACATTAAATTATGTTTGGGTGGTTTAGTTCTAATAGTACGAATAAAAATCAGCTTCTTACTACCAATATTATATGAGATATGAATTGAAGTATGAAAAAATATTTTAACATAGGGGGAGGGGGATTTTGGGTGCTCATAACTCACTCATTTTCGGTCCAAATTTATTGAAAATTGGTGTCCGGGGTTAAAATGAGCTAAATTTTTTAAATATGAAGTGAAATCTAGGGGTTGCTATTGAGAAAAAAAAAGTTGGTGCGAATTTTAATATGTAGATGGCCCCTTATGCAATTTTTATGCATAGCAAATTAAAGTGTACGTCAATCGTAAACGATTGGTATCTGTAACTTTGCTGTACGACGAACGACGGCCGAAAAAAGTACAAGTGGGACTTTTTTTTTTCCGCAGCTGTACGTACAGACGGCATGGAAAAACTTACCACAATAGACTGGCCGCTGGTCAAAATGAGTTGCAGACGCGTTCATATGATCGCGCATGCTAGCCTACGATGAGATGAATCGAAAAAATTCTTAAAATTAAATTTAGAGGTAGTCAAAATCTGTTTTTTTGTCGAAATTTGGCCCCCAAAATTTTTCGGGATCACATTACTTCCTTATACTCATAGGCGCCGACTTCATGGGGCTTGAAGGGGCTTCAGCCCCCCCAATATTTTTATTCAGGGGGCTGAGCCCCTTCAAAAACTTCACTCCAACTTTTTTGTGTCAAATCATATTTCTTCCTCCAAATTGGTTAAACTTAAGAATCCTAAAAATAGAGAATGTATCGCTAGCTTCTTCTGTCTCCCACTCCGCTTTTTCTTTCACAGGGATTCAGGAATTACGTTGGGCGCTTGTAATGCCGTAAGGCACGGATGTCAACCTTCTTTATCAAGAGCGCAAGCACAAACAAATGACCATCAGATAGCTAGGCAAAAAGAAACGGGTGTTTTCCCCCACAAGAACCCTTCAGATTTTACACCGTGACACAATTGATGATGGAATTGCTTTCTAGTAGGGAGAGGACTGCGTTTTTTTTAGGAGGGTCGTTCTCATGTAATGTAATCTTTCTTTTTTAAATCAGTACAGCAAAAGCTTTCACTTTTGTTCTATTGTGAGATACAGACTCTTCTGTAGATGTCTGACCATAAGGGAGATTTACCCATTGTGCAAAACTGCAAACGATTGTGACATTCCCATTTCCCAGCAGTATTAAGTTTCGATGCTGAAAATAAACCGTTTAAATGTGACTTAAAAACAATTCAAGGCAGAAAATTGATAGTCAAATTTAAGTTTGAAGATTTTAAATCATGAAGAACCTTGTGAGATAGATGAAAAATTGATGTTTAATACAGTTTCGGATATAGACAGTATTCATTTCTTTATACGCTTTATCAAAACTTTACTAATATCGAACGCTTAACGTTTCTGATTTAGCTACAGTTAGGAGCTAAATAAAAAATGATTTCATAAAAATCTTCGAGCAGCACAACTTCTGGATTATATTTTATAATTGCTTGCTCTTATCTTCTCTCTTTACATATAAAACTCTATCCCCCATCAAGGGCGTAATCAGAGGGGGGGGAGGGCTATGCGGGCTGAGCACTACTTAGCTGTCTCCCAGCCCCCCTACGATTTTCAAAAATTTTTGTTAGTTTACACATAAATACGGAAATTTAGAAACGAACATTTGAAAACAATGAAATCTTTAAGAAGACTCGTTGTTTTAGGCGAATTTCGGTTCATTATTTTGCTACTCTTGGCTGCATATGGTGCCAGTGGCGGTTCCAGAGGGGGGTCACAGTGGTCACGGGCCTAGATTAACCATCTCGCCAAGAAAGAAGGAAGAAAAAAAACGAGGGCCCAAGCCGAGCTTGGACAAGGCCCAAAATTCAGAGAGGCCTTGATCATGTGCATACATATCATATTGATTTGCTGAAAGAGAATTCCTCTTTAGAAAACCATTAGTCTCTGACTAATTTACTTTATTTTATAACAACACTAAAGTATGCACACAATATTCTGACTATGTGCTCAGTCCTTGTTCCTTGGCAGAAAAATATGCAGCCGTTTTGTAAATATGTGCATTCATCCATATTCATCCATACATAGAGGGCAAAGGAAAGGGGAGTCACAGCGAGCATGATTAACGTAAGGGTGAATGGGGTAGTTGCCTCGAAACCACAATGAAAGAAAACGATCAAAATCAAAAAATGGTTTTAGAAAAATGTGTGAATTGGGCGTGTGATACATATACTCGTATTCGACCCCCACCTCCACCCCACACTTGCAAATAGCCTCCCTCTTCTGTAAAAGCACTCTATGAAGCACCTATGTTTGTAAATTATTATTTATGGAATATCAAACTAGCGTAACTGCTACAAAACCATAAAAATTATAGAGGAGGAAGGAGGGGGCTTCATGGGGAAAGAGGGACTATACCTAAACAGGGCCGGATTACCCATTAGGCTGAGTAGGCTTTCACCTGTGGGCTCCTACCATTTTAGAGGCCTGCGTTAAAATTTAGAAGGAAAAAAATATAATCAAACATTATTAAAGCTATTTTAGTGTTAATATTTACACAGTATATGTATATGTAACTCTTTGAAAATAATTCTGATTCATTATTGACTTCGTACACAAGAAACACTTTTTGGCATTGTACACTTCTTAATTGAAATTTGAATGAATATGTGCTAGAAAGTTTGAAGCTGACTATTTAGCTTGAATTTTTATGTGCACATTTCAGTGATACCTTGCATTAGATGGATGTATATTTTGCAAATTCAATAAGGAGAACTTTTAGCACTATGTTTACACGAACGGGCTATGGTAATCATAAGAAGGCTTATAAACAAAATACCCTTCGTACCCCAGTCATCACAATCATATTTTATACAACTTTTTTCCGTTCTGAATAAAAATTAATTTTCGTATATTGTTGCACAAATATCATCAGAATAAATTTCAAATAACATAATGCGTTATGGTTTTAGTTTATAAAATGAATACTATGTATCCATTTAGCCAAAGCGTCTCTGACTTACCAATTGCTAGTGTGCTAGTTTAATTTGTTTTGATAATTGTTAAGGTAATCTGGAACAATTTTCCAAATAGAAGGGTGATTTAGAGTGAAGTGGAGTTTTTATATATGTTTTAAAAATAATATGGCGTAGACTATGATTTCGAATTAGATTTCATTCATTTTGTTTCCATTTTTCATATTATTGAGTAT
This sequence comes from Cheiracanthium punctorium, assembly GCA_038373885.1. Taxonomy (NCBI): domain Eukaryota; kingdom Metazoa; phylum Arthropoda; class Arachnida; order Araneae; family Cheiracanthiidae; genus Cheiracanthium; species Cheiracanthium punctorium. Next base: position 84,107 of record JAWZYV010013640.1, read on the forward strand.
TCTTAAAAATTGTCTGTAAATATCTACAATAATTCAGAGTGATAATTTTGGCATTGTATATCTGTTTCTGTGTTATTCCACTTTTAAATTTAAAGCACGATTATATTTTATACAACTTTTCTCCGTACTGAATAAAAATAAATTTTCATATATTGTTGCACAAATATCATCAAAATGTTTCAAATAGCATAATTCATTATGGTTTTAGTTTATAAAATGATTACTATGTGTCCATTTTGCCAGGAGCGTCTCTGATTTGCCAATTGCTTATGTGCTGGTTTAATTTGTTTTCATAATTGTTAAGGTAATCTGGAACGGTTTTCCAAAAAGAAGTGTGATTTAAAGTGCAATGCAGATTTTATATGTCGAGTTTTCTATGCCAAGTTCCACACGAAGCCCCCCCCCCCGGCCTAGATCCCTCACGCAGATAGTTGGCCATAACACCACATTTCAACATTTCTTTTCATTTTTAATGTTATTGAAAGATTATATGAGTATTCTTAGTTTAATGTAAAATGAAATTTTTCAGTATTAAAATGTTTATGAAGACCTAAAATAGTGTAGACTCTGAATTTTGATATATTCTCGCACTTGGATTTCTTTGTTAAATCATTTTTAAATGTTAACAAGGATGATATTATTGAAAAATTAATTTTTTTTCCTGCTGTGAAAATACTATGAGAATGAATTTAAAAGTATATTTTATTTATTTATTTGTTTTTACAATTCAAATCACGGAAATCCGTTTAAAATGTATGTGTCGAAGAGAGGACTTGTAACTTTGTATGATGGTTTGTATATTTGTTTGATTTGTTTTAATACATGGAAAAGAGGTATTTATTACTTCTTTTTTTATGTTTTTTTAAAATAATTTTGAATGTAATCTGTAAAAAGTTGTTAAAAATGTAATTTAAATGTGATCAGTTTTTCTGTCTTAAAGTAGTGCGACATTTAATTAAAGTCGATTCAATTTATGGGTATTTCATCATGTAGTAAAATATAAAATACTATTTTATATTAGTAAAAATTATCTTTGATGAATGTTTGCAAGTAAATAAAATAATCCAGATTTTAGTATTTCGTCTCGTTTGTACTTCTAGGGTATTTTGAAATATTAGCTGGAGTAATGTTTTGCAGAACAGTTTTCCACATTTGACTGCATGCATGGGCGTAACTTGGGCTTCGAAACTGGGGGGGCAAATGTCATTCTAAATGAAAGTCCATATATGCGTGCCCGTACACACACACATATATATATATATATATAATGTTTATATATATATATACAGTGGCGGCTCGTCATTAAGGGCCAGAGGGGCCTGGCCCCACCGACTAACCACCGTCTAAACCAAAGTATCTTCCTATTATGTCAGACAGTTCTTTCAATAATTTACCTTCATTAAAAAAATGCACGCATTTTACTCTATTTTAATACTATCCACTAAAAAAAGCATTTAAAAATCCGATAGTTATACGATTTTCCCCCTATCTAAGCCATGCATGAGCTGGCTTGCCCTGAATTTGGCGTCTTTTCTCCGTTCACCGGGTTGACATATTTGGCATTGACCACAAAAGCCATATTGACGCGGAATTAACTTGGCTTCCAAGCGGTTTATTTGGCGCTGTCTTCTGGCCCCAGATCTTCGGGCCCTCGCATGGTTATCTGCACGACTGTACGGGAAAATTTCGGCAATCGGTAGGTATTGGCGAAATTTTCCGCTTAGGAGGAAATCATTTTTTATGTGTGTGATCTATTTTTGCAGTGCAGTCCCTAATATTTAGAATTTAATAGCATCAACGCGGACAGCTTACGCCATTGCATTGCAATCATGGCACGTTTATGTTGGGTTGTTGCCACAAAAAGGATTAGAAAGGGTTTTTCAACCTATCCATAGAAATTTTTAATAGGGCGCCGTCCGTATTTTCAATTCGCAAGTGAGGATCGATGACGTCAGTTGCTTTAAGATACGTAAAAATTACGCCACAATTTTCTCATTTATTCCAGGTCTTTTTTCAACACAGGGAGACAATATTTTGATTAAAATTTACGGTAGAAATAAACTAAGAAATTTACGATTATTATTATTAGAAGTAGTATTTTAATCCGGTGCTTATTTAAAAATTGAAATGTCTTAACAAGCTGAAAATGTTCATTTTAAAAATTACAAAGTTCGTTTTAAAGCGCGATATATTAAAATTTTCTATTTACTTTTTTTTATTTTTGGCATTTAATTATGGGGCGGGCGTCGCCTAACATATCATGTATGCTGCGAGTACAGCTTTATTTTAACGTTGAATTACGTTCCTCCATAGTGGTCCTACATAAAGCAAACATTTAATGATACCGTTTGAAAACTACTATGCAAAATATCGAAATTAACTCCCTCGGCCAACCGGGGTATCCTTTACGGCAGTTAAACAGTGACATCATAAATTTAAAAAAAAAATGCTTAAGCTCTGCAATTCTAACGCCCTGTCACAATTAAAGCGGGAATAAATAGTTCCTCGAGATTACACAGTTTGATGTTTTTCAGGAGACAGGATCATGGAGGATATATAAGATATCGCTATATTGGATACATGGATATTTAAAATGGCACCCCTTGGATAGTTTGACCCCACGGTGAGATGAAATTTTTTTGGGTGCTAAATACGCCAATCTGATAAAACTCTGCATAAATTAAATATATATGGAGAGTTTCCTTAATGGCAACGATTATGTGAAATGATTATTATTTGTGTTAATGCGTAAATTGCAAAGAATCGCCATAGAATCAAAAGATCCCATCGGTGCCAAATAATCTAAGCTGCTTCTTTTAAGCGAGTTTTGAAGAGGGAGAAGCAAAGATAGATAGTATCATGTACGTAATAGGTAGTATTATTAGATTTGTAAGGATAATATGAATAAATCACAATATACCACGTTAATAAATATTTCATGAAATTAAAAGTGTTTAACCTTTTTCAACGGTTGTCTTACAACCAACTAAACGAAAAGTAATTCTAACTTACGTTAATATATCCCGCCGTAATTTCAACAGAGGCGATTTCTTGAACTTTTTTAAAAATAAAATTCTGTTTCGTCACATGCAGATATGATTATAGTAAAATATTCGCTTCTTCCCGTATGAAGAGCGGGTACTCAGCTATTTTAAAAACATCTCTTGAAAATACCAATACCATAAATGAATTCAGAAGACCTCAAAACGTGTAAATACGCCAAAATCTCGAAGTCGAATTTTTTCATGATTACAATATTTCCTTACATAGTACATGTTCGGAAACAAATAAACGGTTGTCCATTTTATGTAGTGTCTTAGGTATTTAATGCTACAGCTTGAACCTAAAAAACAGTATGATGTAGAAATAAGACATTTTGAAAGCCAGGAGTTCTCTGAAAACCATTAAGCTTTTCACTTTTTTGATAGTGAATGACACTGACGTAGTTTTTGAGTCATTATATTGCAATGATGCCAGGTTAGTACTCATGACGCAAACTTTACGTCAAGAGTCAAATAATTTTGCTTAGCAAAGTTCATTGGAAGGATTGGAAATTGCAATATGTGTTCACTATAAAAAAAAAAAAAAAAACTCCACAGCCACTGGACATGAGCAGGGCTTGACTGTCAAGAAACATTTGACGGTCAAAAACTTAAGCGGCCGACTTTGATTTTCAAACGCTCTTTCCAATAAGTAAGGAGAGGCATCATTTTTAATTTAAACAAAGCTACATTTTCCCCCTCAAAGCGCAACTATAATGGACGTCTTCTATTTAAGGAATTCCTGAGAAACAAACCCCTATGATGTTCATTAGTACATTGGAGTCTTTTCTCCAGACTAATAGTTTATCTTTCTTTAAAATTTACCGATTTGACAAGAAAATTACGAAAACTACTTACCTGTACTCATGCACAAAGCAAGTTAATATTTCACTGCAGGATAAAGATATTCGGCTGGTAAAATTCATTTAACTTAACCAAACTTAACAACAGGAGTAGTAGATAAATAAGAGTTCACCTCAGCCGCAGCCATGTTAATTCGCCGCAGCCGAGCGCAACTGTATAACTGTGTTCCCTAGGCTGAGCGGGGAAGGGGGGCGTGGTCGGACCGGATGTGGGGAGCGGATGCTAAGACCGGATGTTCAAAGGGTTGATAAGAATTTTTTTTCCTTTTTTCAAATAAGGGGACTTGTAATTTTTTCAGACTTTAACAATTTTCTCAAATAAGAGGACTTGGAAAAAAATTTCAGATTGCGATGCATTCTCTCATGAAAAATAAGGGACTTTAACATTTAGTATCAAAATAAGAGACTTTGACATAATTTTAAATAAGCTATATGAATTAAACCTGAAATAAAAAATATTATTATAAAATGAGGACCCACCAGCCGCCCGGTAGAACTCGTCTACCGCCTCATTTCAAATAAAAATTCTTACTGTGCCTTTCCCCATCACGCTAGCCTCGCATGAATGGAGACAGGGCGTAGCACAGAGGATGCGTTGTTGTTTTTGTTTCTTTAAATAATAATTAACTATGTGGAGCAAAGAAATGAACAACATCCCCAGGAGGATTTAGTTTTCTTTACCATTTAGTAATAGAACCAATGCAAATTGAATAAATGCTGCTTAATACATACTTCTAATTTTTGTATACCGTTTAAGATTATAGCATATATTTAATAAGTAACAGTTTACTAGAATATTAAAGTAGGGTTTAGGATACCCATACATTTTCTACAAATTTCTTCTACTGTTAGGGAAGTGAGAAAATTATACCATAGAACGATTTTAGTACCTATAGTTTTTACAAATAATGATTTAGATAGTGTATGAACTTTTTTATCTAAACATTTTTTTTTTCTTAAGAGATTTTTATCCAAGTTTTAATTTTAAGTTAAATAAGTAATTTTACAACAAATATTTTTTTAACCAACAGTTTTAATTTTAAGTTAAATAATTTTACAACAAATATATTTTTTTAATTAATTTTACAACAAATACATTTCTAAATTTATTTTTTTAACCAAGTTTTAATTTTAAGTTAAATAATTTTACAACAAATACATTTCTAAATTTATTTTTTTAACCAAGTTTTAATTTTAAGTTAAATAAGTAATTTTACAACAAATATTTTTTTAACCAACAGTTTTAATTTTAAGTTAAATAATTTTACAACAAATATTTTTTTTAATTAATTTTACAACAAATACATTTCTAAATTTATTTTTTTAACCAAGTTTTAATTTTAAGTAAATAATTAATTTTACAACAAATTTTTTTTAATCAAATGTTTTTAATTTATCAAGAAAAAAAAATTTAATCAAGTGTTTTTAATTTTTAGCTAATTTTTTGTATATCCTATTTTTGTTAAGTAGTCGTTTAACATTAAAGTAAGGTTTAGGATACCCATACATTTTCTACAAATTTAATCTACTGTTAGGCAAGTGAGAAAATTATACCATAGAAAGATTTTACAAATAATGATTTCGATATAGTCTTATATTCTATTGCGAGAAAACCACTTTAGCCATATATCCCAAAAAACTCAAGTTTTTGTATACGAAATGCATGAATACGCGTTAGATCCCCTTAGAAAGTCCCCCTACCAAGGCACCCCTCATCCTAAGCAGATACCCCCGCGTGCAGGTTTGCCTTAAAACACAAACAAACAAAGTATTTATCTAAACATTTTTTCTTACCCACACATTTTTGATAAATCTTAGGCAGCGATTATACTAGTTTATATTTTCTATAGATCAACTAGAGAAAAAATTACATTTTTAGTAATCCTACAAAATATTCTTACTGTATATCACAAGTAGAGTAACTTGATTTATAGAATTTCAATACGATACGAGTTAGATTGTTTATGTGCGACACTAATTTTAGTTTGACTATGAAAGCATAATTTTATACATGAATCAACCTTTTTAGAGGTCTTTTATGGATGCACTTAGCATATTTTATAGAAAGGTGAGCATAACTAGCACAAACTTTTAGACTAGATAGTACTATTGTTAGAAAGTTGAACTATTGGAAATAAAAATTGAAGATCCGTTTTAGCGCAATTGCATGCACAGTTTTATACTGCATGTACATAAATATCTTTCAATACTTAGATAAAATGTCAGTTTAAATCGCAAATCATTACTTAAACTAAAAAATACAAGGTTTTTACTTACGTGAAGGGACATCGTTCTAAATCTTCTAGTCTCTGGACAAAGTACCAACATCTATACGGCTAGCAAGACCGGAACATAGAGAAATGATTTAAAATACATTATCCCTAATTCCCGGTCCAACTAGCACATTTTCATTAATTTTTATCCTCATATGCTGAAAATAGACATAATATTTTGACACTAAAAACAAAACACATTTGAAGATATTAAACGCTTTAAAAGTAATTTTTTTTCTTATAACAATTTACCAGATTCACAATGCTATTTTATGTAGGATAAAATTAGTTAGCAAGCGAAAATGTAATCTTAATTAGAATTTACTGAAATACAAATACCATGCATGCCTTATTTTCTATTAGGAGAAAGCCCTCAAACCCCAGTTTTCGTATACAAACTGCATAAAGTACTTCTACCGATAATGCCTATTGCTATTAATTACACTGGATTACCCACTTAAAATTTTGCAAAACACCAAAATACAGAAAAACATGCATTAACAAAAAAAATCACACTTAAAAGTACAACACATCAAAAGTGCAACTATAAGAACCACATAATTATTTTCAATTAGAATTACGGTATCAACTTATATGTAAGTAAAATAATAGAAAATATTACACTTACCCTGTACTTGTACACGCGAGAGGCGAAAATAATAATAATAAAAATACTCACATAATTCGCAAATATATCCACAGCATAAGTAGAGCACATGCATGTGATATCCTTAGTACAGCTGATAAGAAATTTAGAGATAAGAAAGTGCCTTGAGGCTCTACAGAGCCGGCTAAATAACAGTAGGCCAGTTTGCCGATAAGATAAAACCAGGGAGGGTGCTAGGGGAATACCGAATTGTGGGGACACGTGTTTCATTCTGCGTTCAAAAATGGGGACTTATGGATTAAGATCATGTTAGATTAAAGCCATTTCAATAAAAATCTATCCTTTTTGTAAACATGGGCATTATATCCTAAATTAAAATATCAAAGTTAAGCTACAACGATTAATATATTTTACGTAGTTTAGGAAACTAATGAATCATTAAATTAATTTCTGTGAAACAATTAGCAAAGATCATTGTACTAAAGCAAATTATTTTTGTTAAGTTTTGATAAATAACAGTAATAAATTATAGGCATTGCAGATGAATGAGTATTCACGTATAAAATAGGTATTAAAATTATTGTTTAAAACAATTTTTAGAATAATAAACTAAAATTTTTATTTAATAAAGTCATAAACTAAAATTATTAATTAAAACTTGTTAATAAATTAAACATATCAAAATTTTTACACTCAATTTTTTTATAGACTTAAATTTTACATAGACATCCTTTTAATAAATGCATAAACTAAACTTATTGTTTAAAACAATTTTTTACAATAATAAACTAAAATTTTTATTTAATAAAGTCATAAACTAAAATTATTAATGAAAACTTGTTAATAAATTAAACATATCAAAATTTTTACACTCAGTTTTTTTATATACTTAAATTTTACAAAGATATCCTTTTAATAAAGTCATAAACTGAAATTATTAATGAAAACCTGTTAATAAATTAAACTGATTACTCTAAAAGATAGCTAATCACAACATATATCAGAAAAAATATAAGCAATTATAATACCTGGAAAATACCGGACAACACTCTTGTTACATGCGGACAAAACATCTGTTTGCTCGGCTAAAGAATTCTTAGGTACCCGTTGCAGGAGACCTTACCTACGCCCAACCTACAAACTCTACAAATTTAACGGCAACTGGTTTTCTCTTATCAGGTATCACAGATCAGATAAGAGATAAGGAAGTGACATGCGCAGAAGACACCTGATAGTGACGTGTGCAAATCTGTGATGATTCAATATCCGCTAGGTTCGTTGACAGGATGTACTATTTACATTGAGGGTCAACTCTCTGTAACAGGCTAATACAAGTTAGATGATGCAATATCTACAGGGTTGAGGAAGGTAGAGGGCGCTTGGGTAATCACGTGATTTTTTAAAGAATCAGTATAGAGACATTTTAGTTAGATAAAGTGGTCAGGTGTTTGTTGCGAGACTCACTTTACACTGTGTGCGCCTATACTTAAGACGCGTGTTTTAATTGATTTTTCGCCGAGTTTCAAAAATGTCTTTGCTTGAATCGATCGAAAATAACTTTAACATTGAATACACTCCCGAGTTTTATACTCAAAGTGATGCGATGTGTTGCTGCAAGAAATAATACAATTGCCTTTAGATGTAAAGCCCCTGCAAAGTATTGAAAAGGAAATTTCCTCCGAGTTTTGTACTGAAAGTGATGTTGATGTGCTACAGCAAGAATTGTTTCAGTTACCCCTGCAAAGTAGTGAAAAGAAAATTTCCTCGACCCGTAAAGTAATTACTTTTGCTGATGAAGGAATCAGTTACAGTTTACCTGGAGCAACAGTCTCTGTTTACTCTTGGATACCCATTTTGCGAAAAATACGTGAAGATCTACAGAAAGTGACAAATTATGAATTTAATATGGTGCAAGTGAACTTTGGCTCTGAAGAACAACCTAAAATTGAAGATGGTAACTACGAAGATTTTAATCTGGACCTATCATCAGGTGTATGCATTCTAAGTTTTGGATCTAAACGAACTTTGGATTTTAAACCAGCGAACTGTGAAACCACTACCATTAAATTAGAACATGGTTCAATGTGTAAGATATATCCCCAAACCAACAAACTTTTAACGCATGGTATTCCTTCTGAACCTTATGTGACAGACCCGCACATTAACCTAACATTTGCCAAAATGTACATTTATGAACCTTCCCCGAAAAGGGTAAAGTTGGACGATTGGACGGACGATCTTTACCATAGCTTATATGCTTCTGTAAATAGTACATGGCACTTGGAAAGACTTATCTACGTTTCACTTCACGATGAAAGAACTGACTTGAAGATTCATATTAGACAATTTATTCAGAATGCCCAATTAGACTATATACCAACCGGTCAGGGAGTCGTGATGAACCCTTCCACATGGATCGAATTTATTGTAAAACTATTAGATTTTAATATAGGTCATAGCAATAGCTCTTTTATTTGTAATAATCAATTATCTGTATTTAATGATGATGGAAAATGCATCTTACAACAAATTTACAAAACCGGAGATTCATTCACGTTAAATCCAATTTCCTTAACACTTTTAAATGATCAAGTAAAAAAACTTTGCGAAATGAGAAATGAAATATTGGAATGCATTTTAAAAACGCTATATACGACGACCCTACCTCATTTAATTTTAAAATTAAAGCCGCAAAAATGTAACCGTGAACCGCATTGTAATTATGATGAGGCGAAACAACAATTAATGGATATAGTACATCAGGAAATTTTTAAAAACATAGGCCGGGTTCAGGATCATTCTTCGCAAAGGATACATGCCTGTTCGAATGGAACACATGTTGATGAGCGAGAGGGTCTTATAAGTAGTAAAGCATGGTTTACGGTTGACATGCCATATATTGCAAGAGAGATATGCAAGAACAAATGTACTTGTCATTATGACGGAGAATTTTTTTCAAACATTTTCATTGAAGACTATATGAAGTATCTTCAAAATGAGCTATTTAATACATTTTTTCAACCGTTTTCAGATTTTGCTAATTCCAAGGATGACAAAACATGTGTAATTATGTGATGTATAACTAGTATTGCGATTGTAAAAAAATATATTAAAACCATTGTGATTATGTAGAAAAGGTATGCTTCCTTCTACAACAGTAAGATTTTACTCACTTGTGCATGCTTAGTTATAGAATACTCATTGAAAAGTTATTATTTTCTTAATTGTGTAAATAGTTTGTGCAATTTAAAATATATTTTTGTAAATAAATAAGTCTAAATACGAAAACTTTTCTGTGTTTTCTTTGTGTGTGTTGATTACTTGCAAAATAAAAATCTATAAAATTTTACTGCAGCAAAAAGTGATAAAGTTAGCATACTTGGTCAAGATTTAAGATTCTCGTGTTATACTTATCTTTTTATACACTACAAGGTAAAAAGTTACAAATTTAACAAAATTTATTGAAACATGTACTATGGAAACATTAATCTACTACATAGAAATAAAATGTTTTGATTAAAATCATAAACTTAAGTGTGATAGGTAAATTGTGTTACATGAGAATTCCCAAAGTACTAATTTTTTATAAAATGAACTTAGCTAAAAAATTTAGTTTCCATAATTTTATAACTTAATCGATTTTACAGGTTTTTCAAAAATAAAGTTAAGTGAGATACAGTAACTTAGTATTTTCAAATAAAGATTTTTTAGGTGTTCTTTAATGTAAAGATCTTACCATATTTTACTTGAAGTAACAGAATATTTTAAATCAGACACTATGTTTTTAAAACATTAGAGTATTAACTTAGCATATTTTTATAATTTTTATTAAGTAATGGGCTTGAATATTTTTATGAGAAATATCCACTAAGTGCATATGTTACACATTTTAGTGATTGAGATGGTTGTGCTTACACATTTTAAATAAATATGCTCTTACTTTTATACATGTTACTTGTTCAAACTAAGTATACTTTTGATTTGTATACGTTTATGAGTTCTCATAAGTTATGAAATTATTTTTCGAAAGGAACTTCGCTAATAGAACTTTGTAAATTTCGTAGAAGTAGTATGCTTAACATGTTTTTGATAAAATGGATTTAAATGTGGTACAGAAATGATCAGCTATTTTAGCATAGATGTATAAACTTATCTTTATGTAAGCCTTAACTAATTAAAAGTAATATAATTTATGTCTGTACAAAGTGAGGTACTTAGACTATTTTTCAGAATTATCAAGTAAAGGGTTTTACAAAATACTTAGTAAACTGCATTAATAGATTGTAAGTTGTAATTTTTTCTTTTAGAAGTTTTGCACATTGGTATATTTTATGCAAATATTTTTGATTGCAAATATTTTTAAATACCGTTCTTAAAAATTATCAAAGTTGTAACTACTAAAAAGAAATAAACAAATTAAAATATAATAAATTAAGTAGAGACTGTGATTTTTAAGAACGGTATTTAAAAATATTTGCAATCGAAAATATTTGCATAAAATATACCAATGTGCAAAACTTCTAAAAGAAAAAATTACAACTTACAATCTATTAATGCAGTTTACTAAGTATTTTGTAAAACCCTTTACTTGATAATTCTGAAAAATAGTCTAAGTACCTCACTTTGTACAGACATAAATTATATTACTTTTAATTAGTTAAGGCTTACATAAAGATAAGTTTATACATCTATGCTAAAATAGCTGATCATTTCTGTACCACATTTAAATCCATTTTATCAAAAACATGTTAAGCATACTACTTCTACGAAATTTTCAAAGTTCTATTAGCTAAGTTCCTTTCGGGAAATAATTTCATAACTTATGAGAACTCATAAACGTATACAAATCAAAAGTATACTTAGTTTGAACAAGTAACATGTATAAAAGTAAGAGCATATTTATTTAAAATGTGTAAGCACAGCCATCTCAATCACTAAAATGTGTAACATGTGCACTTAGTGGATATTTCTCATAAAAATATTCAAGCCCATTACTTAATAAAAATTATAAAAATATGCTAAGTTAATACTCTAATGTTTTAAAAACATAGCGTCTGATTTAAAATATTCTGTTACTTCAAGTAAAATATGGTAAGATCTTTACATTAAAGAACACCTAAAAAATCTTTATTTAAAAATACTAAGTTACTTTATCTCACTTAACTTTATTTTTGAAAAACCTTTAAAATCGATTAAGTTATAAAATTATGGAAACTAAATTTTTTAGCTAAGTTCATTTTATAAAAAATTAGTACTTTGGGAATTCTCATGTAACACAATTTACCTATCACACTTAAGTTTATGATTTTAATCAAAACATTTTATTTCTATGTAGTAGATTAATGTTTCCATAGTACATGTTTCAATAAATTTTGTTAAATTTGTAACTTTTTACCTTGTAGTGTATAAAAAGATAAGTATAACACGAGAATCTTAAATCTTGACCAAGTATGCTAACTTTATCACTTTTTGCTGCAGTAAAATTTTATAGATTTTTATTTTGCAAGTAATCAACACACACAAAGAAAACACAGAAAAGTTTTCGTATTTAGACTTATTTATTTACAAAAATATTTTTTAAATTGCACAAACTATTTACACAATTAAGAAAATAATAACTTTTCAATGAGTATTCTATAACTAAGCATGCACAAGTGAGTAAAATCTTACTGTTGTAGAAGAAAGCATACCTTTTCTACATAATCACAATGGTTTTAATATATTTTTTTACAATCGCAATACTAGTTATACATCACATAATTACACATGTTTTGTCATCCTTGGAATTAGCAAAATCTGAAAACGGTTGAAAAAATGTATTAAATAGCTCATTTTGAAGATACTTCATATAGTCTTCAATGAAAATGTTTGAAAAAAATTCTCCGTCATAATGACAAGTACATTTGTTCTTGCATATCTCTCTTGCAATATATGGCATGTCAACCGTAAACCATGCTTTACTACTTATAAGACCCTCTCGCTCATCAACATGTGTTCCATTCGAACAGGCATGTATCCTTTGCGAAGAATGATCCTGAACCCGGCCTATGTTTTTAAAAATTTCCTGATGTACTATATCCATTAATTGTTGTTTCGCCTCATCATAATTACAATGGGGTTCACGGTTACATTTTTGCGGCTTTAATTTTAAAATTAAATGAGGTAGGGTCGTCGTATATAGCGTTTTTAAAATGCATTCCAATATTTCATTTCTCATTTCGCAAAGTTTTTTTACTTGATCATTTAAAAGTATTAAGGAAATTGGATTTAACGTGAATGAATCTCCGGTTTTGTAAATTTGTTGTAAGATGCATTTTCCATCATCATTAAATACAGATAATTGATTATTACAAATAAAAGAGCTATTGCTATGACCTATATTAAAATCTAATAGTTTTACAATAAATTCGATCCATGTGGAAGGGTTCATCACGACTCCCTGACCGGTTGGTATATAGTCTAATTGGGCATTCTGAATAAATTGTCTAATATGGATCTTCAAGTCAGTTCTTTCATCGTGAAGTGAAACGTAGATAAGTCTTTCCAAGTGCCATGTACTATTTACAGAAGCATATAAGCTATGGTAAAGATCGTCCGTCCAATCGTCCAACTTTACCCTTTTCGGGGAAGGTTCATAAATGTACATTTTGGCAAATGTTAGGTTAATGTGCGGGTCTGTCACATAAGGTTCAGAAGGAATACCATGCGTTAAAAGTTTGTTGGTTTGGGGATATATCTTACACATTGAACCATGTTCTAATTTAATGGTAGTGGTTTCACAGTTCGCTGGTTTAAAATCCAAAGTTCGTTTAGATCCAAAACTTAGAATGCATACACCTGATGATAGGTCCAGATTAAAATGTTCGTAGTTACCATCTTCAATTTTAGGTTGTTCTTCAGAGCCAAAGTTCACTTGCACCATATTAAATTCATAATTTGTCACTTTCTGTAGATCTTCACGTATTTTTCGCAAAATGGGTATCCAAGAGTAAACAGAGACTGTTGCTCCAGGTAAACTGTAACTGATTCCTTCATCAGCAAAAGTAATTACTTTACGAGTCGAGGAAATTTTCTTTTCACTACTTTGCAGGGGTAACTGAAACAATTCTTGCTGTAGCACATCAACATCACTTTCAGTACAAAACTCGGAGGAAATTTCCTTTTCAATACTTTGCAGGGGCTTTACATCTAAAGGCAATTGTATTATTTCTTGCAGCAACACATCCGCATCACTTTGAGTATAAAACTCGGGAGTGTATTCAATGTTAAAGTTATTTTCGATCGATTCAAGCAAAGACATTTTTGAAACTCGGCGAAAAATCAATTAAAACACGCGTCTTAAGTATAGGCGCACACAGTGTAAAGTGAGTCTCGCAACAAACACCTGACCACTTTATCTAACTAAAATGTCTCTATACTGATTCTTTAAAAAATCACGTGATTACCCAAGCGCCCTCTACCTTCCTCAACCCTGTAGATATTGCATCATCTAACTTGTATTAGCCTGTTACAGAGAGTTGACCCTCAATGTAAATAGTACATCCTTTCAACGAACCTAGCGGATATTGAATCGTCACAGATTTGCACACGTCACTATCAGGTGTCTTCTGCGCATGTCACTTCCTTATCTCTTATCTGATCTGTGATACCTGATAAGAGAAAACCAGTTGCCGTTAAATTTGTAGAGTTTGTAGGTTGGGCGTAGGTAAGATCTCCTGCAACGGGTACCTAAGAATTCTTTAGCCGAGCAAACAGATGTTTTGTCCGCATGTAACAAGAGTGTTGTCCGGTATTTTCCAGGTATTATAATTGATTATATTTTTTCTGATATATGTTGTGATTAGCTATCTTTTAGAGTAATCAGTTTAATTTATTAACAGGTTTTCATTAATAATTTCAGTTTATGACTTTATTAAAAGGATATCTTTGTAAAATTTAAGTATATAAAAAAACTGAGTGTAAAAATTTTGATATGTTTAATTTATTAACAAGTTTTCATTAATAATTTTAGTTTATGACTTTATTAAATAAAAATTTTAGTTTATTATTCTAAAAATTATTTTAAACAATAATTTTAATACCTATTTTATACGTGAATACTCATTCATCTGCAATGCCTATAATTTATTACTGTTATTTATCAAAACTTAACAAAAATAATTTGCTTTAGTACAATGATCTTTGCTAATTGTTTCACAGAAATTAATTTAATGATTCATTAGTTTCCTAAACTACGTAAAATATATTAATCGTTGTAGCTTAACTTTGCTATTTTAATTTAGGATATAATGCCCATGTTTACAAAAAGGATAGATTTTTATTGAAATGGCTTTAATCTAACATGATCTTAATCCATAAGTCCCCATTTTTGAACGCAGAATGAAACACGTGTCCCCACAATTCGGTATTCCCCTAGCACCCTCCCTGGTTTTATCTTATCGGCAAACTGGCCTACTGTTATTTAGCCGGCTCTGTAGAGCCTCAAGGCACTTTCTTATCTCTAAATTTCTTATCAGCTGTACTAAGGATATCACATGCATGTGCTCTACTTATGCTGTGGATATATTTGCGAATTATGTGAGTATTTTTATTATTATTATTTTCGCCTCTCGCGTGTACAAGTACAGGGTAAGTGTAATATTTTCTATTATTTTACTTACATATAAGTTGATACCGTAATTCTAATTGAAAATAATTATGTGGTTCTTATAGTTGCACTTTTGATGTGTTGTACTTTTAAGTGTTATTTTTTTTTTTTTGTTAATGCATGTTTTTCTGTATTTTGGTGTTTTGCAAAATTTTAAGTGGGTAATCCAGTGTAATTAATAGCAATAGGCATTATCGGTAGAAGTACTTTATGCAGTTTGTATACGAAAACTGGGGTTTGAGGGCTTTCTCCAAATAGAAAATAAGGCATGCATGGTATTTGTATTTCAGTAAATTCTAATTAAGATTACATTTTCGCTTGCTAACTAATTTTATCCTACATAAAATAGCATTGTGAATCTGGTAAATTGTTATAAGAAAAAAAATTACTTTTAAAGCGTTTAATATCTTCAAATGTGTTTTGTTTTTAGTGTCAAAATATTATGTCTATTTTCAGCATATGAGGATAAAAATTAATGAAAATGTGCTAGTTGGACCGGGAATTAGGGATAATGTATTTTAAATCATTTCTCTATGTTCCGGTCTTGCTAGCCGTATAGATGTTGGTACTTTGTCCAGAGACTAGAAGATTTAGAACGATGTCCCTTCACGTAAGTAAAAACCTTGTATTTTTTAGTTTAAGTAATGATTTGCGATTTAAACTGACATTTTATCTAAGTATTGAAAGATATTTATGTACATGCAGTATAAAACTGTGCATGCAATTGCGCTAAAACGGATCTTCAATTTTTATTTCCAATAGTTCAACTTTCTAACAATAGTACTATCTAGTCTAAAAGTTTATGCTAGTTATGCTCACCTTTCTATAAAATATGCTAAGTGCATCCATAAAAGACCTCTAAAAAGGTGTATTCATGTATAAAATTATGCTTTCATAGTCAAACTAAAATTAGTGTCGCACATAAACAATCTAACTCGTATCGTATTGAAATTCTATAAATCAAGTTACTCTACTTGTGATATACAGTAAGAATATTTTGTAGGATTACTAAAAATGTAATTTTTTCTCTAATTGATCTATAGAAAATATAAACTAGTATAATCGCTGCCTAAGATTTATCAAAAATGTGTGGGTAAGAAAAAATGTTTAGATAAATACTTTGTTTGTTTGTGTTTTAAGGCAAACCTGCACGCGGGGGTATCTGCTTAGGATGAGGGGTGCCTTGGTAGGAGGACTTTCTAAGGGGATCTAACGCGTATTCATGCATTTCGTATACAAAAACTTGAGTTTTTTGGGATATATGGCTAAAGTGGTTTTCTCGCAATAGAATATAAGACTATATCCAAATCATTATTTGTAAAATCTTTCTATGGTATAATTTTCTCACTTGCCTAACAGTAGATTAAATTTGTAGAAAATGTATGGGTATCCTAAACCTTACTTTAATGTTAAACGACTACTTAACAAAAATAGGATATACAAAAAATTAGCTAAAAATTAAAAACACTTGATTAAATTTTTTTTTCTTGATAAATTAAAAACATTTGATTAAAAAAAATTTGTTGTAAAATTAATTATTTACTTAAAATTAAAACTTGGTTAAAAAAATAAATTTAGAAATGTATTTGTTGTAAAATTATTTAACTTAAAATTAAAACTTGGTTAAAAAATAAATTAACTCTTGATTAAAAAAATATTTGTTGTAAAATTAATTAAAAAAATATATTTGTTGTAAAATTATTTAACTTAAAATTAAAACTGTTGGTTAAAAAAATATTTGTTGTAAAATTACTTATTTAACTTAAAATTAAAACTTGGATAAAAATCTCTTAAGAAAAAAAAAATGTTTAGATAAAAAAGTTCATACACTATCTAAATCATTATTTGTAAAAACTATAGGTACTAAAATCGTTCTATGGTATAATTTTCTCACTTCCCTAACAGTAGAAGAAATTTGTAGAAAATGTATGGGTATCCTAAACCCTACTTTAATATTCTAGTAAACTGTTACTTATTAAATATATGCTATAATCTTAAACGGTATACAAAAATTAGAAGTATGTATTAAGCAGCATTTATTCAATTTGCATTGGTTCTATTACTAAATGGTAAAGAAAACTAAATCCTCCTGGGGATGTTGTTCATTTCTTTGCTCCACATAGTTAATTATTATTTAAAGAAACAAAAACAACAACGCATCCTCTGTGCTACGCCCTGTCTCCATTCATGCGAGGCTAGCGTGATGGGGAAAGGCACAGTAAGAATTTTTATTTGAAATGAGGCGGTAGACGAGTTCTACCGGGCGGCTGGTGGGTCCTCATTTTATAATAATATTTTTTATTTCAGGTTTAATTCATATAGCTTATTTAAAATTATGTCAAAGTCTCTTATTTTGATACTAAATGTTAAAGTCCCTTATTTTTCATGAGAGAATGCATCGCAATCTGAAAATTTTTTCCAAGTCCTCTTATTTGAGAAAATTGTTAAAGTCTGAAAAAATTACAAGTCCCCTTATTTGAAAAAAGGAAAAAAAATTCTTATCAACCCTTTGAACATCCGGTCTTAGCATCCGCTCCCCACATCCGGTCCGACCACGCCCCCCTTCCCCGCTCAGCCTAGGGAACACAGTTATACAGTTGCGCTCGGCTGCGGCGAATTAACATGGCTGCGGCTGAGGTGAACTCTTATTTATCTACTACTCCTGTTGTTAAGTTTGGTTAAGTTAAATGAATTTTACCAGCCGAATATCTTTATCCTGCAGTGAAATATTAACTTGCTTTGTGCATGAGTACAGGTAAGTAGTTTTCGTAATTTTCTTGTCAAATCGGTAAATTTTAAAGAAAGATAAACTATTAGTCTGGAGAAAAGACTCCAATGTACTAATGAACATCATAGGGGTTTGTTTCTCAGGAATTCCTTAAATAGAAGACGTCCATTATAGTTGCGCTTTGAGGGGGAAAATGTAGCTTTGTTTAAATTAAAAATGATGCCTCTCCTTACTTATTGGAAAGAGCGTTTGAAAATCAAAGTCGGCCGCTTAAGTTTTTGACCGTCAAATGTTTCTTGACAGTCAAGCCCTGCTCATGTCCAGTGGCTGTGGAGTTTTTTTTTTTTTTTTTTATAGTGAACACATATTGCAATTTCCAATCCTTCCAATGAACTTTGCTAAGCAAAATTATTTGACTCTTGACGTAAAGTTTGCGTCATGAGTACTAACCTGGCATCATTGCAATATAATGACTCAAAAACTACGTCAGTGTCATTCACTATCAAAAAAGTGAAAAGCTTAATGGTTTTCAGAGAACTCCTGGCTTTCAAAATGTCTTATTTCTACATCATACTGTTTTTTAGGTTCAAGCTGTAGCATTAAATACCTAAGACACTACATAAAATGGACAACCGTTTATTTGTTTCCGAACATGTACTATGTAAGGAAATATTGTAATCATGAAAAAATTCGACTTCGAGATTTTGGCGTATTTACACGTTTTGAGGTCTTCTGAATTCATTTATGGTATTGGTATTTTCAAGAGATGTTTTTAAAATAGCTGAGTACCCGCTCTTCATACGGGAAGAAGCGAATATTTTACTATAATCATATCTGCATGTGACGAAACAGAATTTTATTTTTTAAAAAGTTCAAGAAATCGCCTCTGTTGAAATTACGGCGGGATATATTAACGTAAGTTAGAATTACTTTTCGTTTAGTTGGTTGTAAGACAACCGTTGAAAAAGGTTAAACACTTTTAATTTCATGAAATATTTATTAACGTGGTATATTGTGATTTATTCATATTATCCTTACAAATCTAATAATACTACCTATTACGTACATGATACTATCTATCTTTGCTTCTCCCTCTTCAAAACTCGCTTAAAAGAAGCAGCTTAGATTATTTGGCACCGAATGGATCTTTTGATTCTATGGCGATTCTTTGCAATTTACGCATTAACACAAATAATAATCATTTCACATAATCGTTGCCATTAAGGAAACTCTCCAAATATATTTAATTTATGCAGAGTTTTATCAGATTGGCGTATTTAGCACCCAAAAAAATTTCATCTCACCGTGGGGTCAAACTATCCAAGGGGTGCCATTTTAAATATCCATGTATCCAATATAGCGATATCTTATATATCCTCCATGATCCTGTCTCCTGAAAAACATCAAACTGTGTAATCTCGAGGAACTATTTATTCCCGCTTTAATTGTGACAGGGCGTTAGAATTGCAGAGCTTAAGCATTTTTTTTTAAATTTATGATGTCACTGTTTAACTGCCGTAAAGGATACCCCGGTTGGCCGAGGGAGTTAATTTCGATATTTTGCATAGTAGTTTTCAAACGGTATCATTAAATGTTTGCTTTATGTAGGACCACTATGGAGGAACGTAATTCAACGTTAAAATAAAGCTGTACTCGCAGCATACATGATATGTTAGGCGACGCCCGCCCCATAATTAAATGCCAAAAATAAAAAAAAGTAAATAGAAAATTTTAATATATCGCGCTTTAAAACGAACTTTGTAATTTTTAAAATGAACATTTTCAGCTGTGTTAAGACATTTCAATTTTTAAATAAGCACCGGATTAAAATACTACTTCTAATAATAATAATCGTGAATTTCTTAGTTTATTTCTACCGTAAATTTTAATCAAAATATCGTCTCCCTGTGTTGAAAAAAGAGCTGGAATAAATGAGAAAATTGTGGCGTAATTTTTACGTATCTTAAAGCAACTGACGTCATCGATCCTCACTTGCGAATTGAAAATACGGACGGCGCCCTATTAAAAATTTCTATGGATAGGTTGAAAAACCTTTTCTAATCCTTTTTGTGGCAACAACCCAACATAAACGTGCCATGATTGCAATGCAATGGCGTAAGCTGTCCGCGTTGATGCTATTAAATTCTAAATATTAGGGACTGCACTGCAAAAATAGATCACGCACATAAAAAATGATTTCCTCCTAAGCGGAAAATTTCGCCAATAGCTACCGATTGCCGAAATTTTCCCGTACAGTCGTGCAGATAACCATGCGAGGGCCCGAAGATCTGGGGCCAGAAGACAGCGCCAAATAAACCGCTTGGAAGCCAAGTTAATTCCGCGTCAATATGGCTTTTGTGGTCAATGCCAAATATGTCAACCCGGTGAACGGAGAAAAGACGCCAAATTCAGGGCAAGCCAGCTCATGCATGGCTTAGATAGGGGGAAAATCGTATAACTATCGGATTTTTAAATGCTTTTTTTAGTGGATAGTATTAAAATAGAGTAAAATGCGTGCATTTTTTTAATGAAGGTAAATTATTGAAAGAACTGTCTGACATAATAGGAAGATACTTTGGTTTAGACGGTGGTTAGTCGGTGGGGCCAGGCCCCTCTGGCCCTTAATGACGAGCCGCCACTGTATATATATATATATATATATATATATAACATTATATATATATATGTGTGTGTGTACGGGCACGCATATATGGACTTTCATTTAGAATGACATTTGCCCCCCCAGTTTCGAAGCCCAAGTTACGCCCATGCATGCAGTCAAATGTGGAAAACTGTTCTGCAAAACATTACTCCAGCTAATATTTCAAAATACCCTAGAAGTACAAACGAGACGAAATACTAAAATCTGGATTATTTTATTTACTTGCAAACATTCATCAAAGATAATTTTTACTAATATAAAATAGTATTTTATATTTTACTACATGATGAAATACCCATAAATTGAATCGACTTTAATTAAATGTCGCACTACTTTAAGACAGAAAAACTGATCACATTTAAATTACATTTTTAACAACTTTTTACAGATTACATTCAAAATTATTTTTAAAAAACATAAAAAAAGAAGTAATAAATACCTCTTTTCCATGTATTAAAACAAATCAAACAAATATACAAACCATCATACAAAGTTACAAGTCCTCTCTTCGACACATACATTTTAAACGGATTTCCGTGATTTGAATTGTAAAAACAAATAAATAAATAAAATATACTTTTAAATTCATTCTCATAGTATTTTCACAGCAGGAAAAAAAATTAATTTTTCAATAATATCATCCTTGTTAACATTTAAAAATGATTTAACAAAGAAATCCAAGTGCGAGAATATATCAAAATTCAGAGTCTACACTATTTTAGGTCTTCATAAACATTTTAATACTGAAAAATTTCATTTTACATTAAACTAAGAATACTCATATAATCTTTCAATAACATTAAAAATGAAAAGAAATGTTGAAATGTGGTGTTATGGCCAACTATCTGCGTGAGGGATCTAGGCCGGGGGGGGGGGGCTTCGTGTGGAACTTGGCATAGAAAACTCGACATATAAAATCTGCATTGCACTTTAAATCACACTTCTTTTTGGAAAACCGTTCCAGATTACCTTAACAATTATGAAAACAAATTAAACCAGCACATAAGCAATTGGCAAATCAGAGACGCTCCTGGCAAAATGGACACATAGTAATCATTTTATAAACTAAAACCATAATGAATTATGCTATTTGAAACATTTTGATGATATTTGTGCAACAATATATGAAAATTTATTTTTATTCAGTACGGAGAAAAGTTGTATAAAATATAATCGTGCTTTAAATTTAAAAGTGGAATAACACAGAAACAGATATACAATGCCAAAATTATCACTCTGAATTATTGTAGATATTTACAGCCAATTTTTAAGAATACTCAATAATATGAAAAATGGAAACAAAATGAATGAAATCTAATTCGAAATCATAGTCTACGCCATATTATTTTTAAAACATATATAAAAACTCCACTTCACTCTAAATCACCCTTCTATTTGGAAAATTGTTCCAGATTACCTTAACAATTATCAAAACAAATTAAACTAGCACACTAGCAATTGGTAAGTCAGAGACGCTTTGGCTAAATGGATACATAGTATTCATTTTATAAACTAAAACCATAACGCATTATGTTATTTGAAATTTATTCTGATGATATTTGTGCAACAATATACGAAAATTAATTTTTATTCAGAACGGAAAAAAAGTTGTATAAAATATGATTGTGATGACTGGGGTACGA